>KV722437.1:73850-100292 GCA_001687445.1 Obba rivulosa | reverse complement strand
AGAGGCATTCCCGCTGTACGTCCGCGACGTGGGCATGTCCCTCGCGACATCCGTGCTCTGGTTCTTCAACTTCGTCGTCGCGATCACCTTCCCGCCGCTCCTCAAGGCGTTCAAGCCAGAGGGCGCGTTCGGCTGGTACGCCGCGTGGAACGTCGCCGGCTTCGTTCTCATCCTCCTCTTCGTCCCCGAGACGAAGGCGCTCTCGCTCGAAGAGCTCGACCAAGGTACGTCCCCGCCCGCCGTGCGCCCGAGGCGCAGCGCTGACCCCGCCCCGCAGTGTTCGCGGTCCCGACGCACGTGCACGCGTCGTACCAGCTCAAGGCGCTCCCGCGCAACATCAAGCGCTACATCTTCCGCATGAAGAACGTCGAGCCGATGCCCCCGCTGTACGAGCACGAGGGCGTCGTCGGCGAAAAGCACTACGCGCCCGGCGGCGCGGGCCACGCGTGAGCGCCCCGCCCGCCCGCCTCCGTGCTCGTGTTCTGTGTTCCCTGTGACGAACGTCTAGACGCCTAGACATGTAACGATAGCACGATCACTGTCCGTGGACGCCCGGCGCGGATGATCCCCCCGTGAGTGTTCTGGTATACCTTGTTGTGGTGTATAATTGTAGCTGTACTCGCATTAGTTTATGAATTTATGCGCGCTCGGATTGGGCACATTCTACATACTCTATCCTAGTGGCGTGGTGCTTTGAGGATCTTGTATCAGACTCGCCTCCATACTTGCGGAGATATCATCGCAGAAACTGTCAGGATTTGTCTCACCGACTCTTTGCTAATCTGCATCCATCCCGTCTTAGACTGCGCGACATTTGTATCTCGGCACGGTCGCCCATGTTTACTCAGAATGGCGGCAGGAAGTGCTTGTCCGAGGGCGTTTATCACCCTTAGCCATACTGGCTTACCCTCCATAAATGAACTCCTAAGCTAAGGAGGAGGATAGATCAACCAGCTCGGTCCCCTGCTGGAACACCTGTCTGTATCCATACACGGGAGCCCGCTGCCTACACCACTCGGCATGCTTGTTGCGCTTTTCTGACGACCACGGCGGTGTGTCCGTACCAAAGGCGCATCAGGAGAATATGGTTTTTACTTTGACGCCTCGCTTTTAGGCGCTCTCGCGGCTTTGCTGGGCGCGAAAGGTCGTGACAACCGTCGAGAAGCCCTAAAAGGCGAGAAAAGCGCGCCAAGATAACGCGATAGTCTTCTGATGCACCCCCCAATGCAGTGTCGAATGTCAGTACAGTTGAATGTGTCCTCGTCTTTCCGAATATAAATGGCACGCATAGCACGCACTGGGATCGATTGCAACGTTCAGATTCCCAAAGCGATTCAGAGAGCATCGCCAGTGGGTATCGGAGATGTACAGGATAGACTAGGGACGTGCTCACAACGGAAGGGGCCACTCAATGGGTGCAGTCCCTCCCGAAAACTGCTTCGCCACCTCTTCCAGGCGTTTGACCGTCATGGCCAGCGGAGGACGGTTCTGCCACTTAGCATCCCAGCACCCTTCCATCAGGGCCCAAACATCGTCGGAAAGCCCGAGAGGAGTTGCCTCCGCCGGTCGTTGTGGTCGTGCACCACGCAATACATGGAGCATGACCGTGGCATCACGCTTGTGCTGGTCAAATGGGATCCTACCTGTAAAAATCTACAGAGGTATCAGCGATCAGAAGCTATTCAGTCATTGGTGGACTTAGCTACCTCCCAAATCACCATTGATAAGGCATAGACGTCGCTTCGGGGAGTGTTCTCCGCTTTCTCGAGACCGAACTGCTCGGGATCGAAGAGTTCAGGAGCGACCCAGCGCGTAGAGCCAGCTACCGTCGAAAATGTCGCGGCCTTGCTCGTGTGAAACAGAGCAGCTAGGCCAAAATCGGCAAGGCACGCCATTTCTTGCTCATCAACAAGAATATTTGCCTGCCATTCAGTGAGTCAAGTTCAGTAGCGACATCTATAGTAAGGCTTACGCTCTTAAGGTCACCGTGTAAAATATTCATGCCATGGAGATATTCCAGGCCCCTGGCCACGTCAAGAGACTAGCTCCGCATCAGCTAAGGACTGCGCAATCATATAGCGGACGGAGGACACATACTAGCTTGGGTCGATTTGCGGCGCGATGTCGTGATAGGTAGGCAGCCACGGTGCCATAAGGCATCCACTTGCACACAATTGCTATCCTCGAAGGAAATGATGTTTCATCTATGCCAATAAAGGGTGTAATGTTCGGATGCCGAAGCCGTTTCCAAACCACAGCTTCTCGACAGAACGTCTGCGAATGCAGCGCAATTAGCTTGTGCTTTGGGAATAAAATGGATGACGGACCGCCATTTCTTCTTGCACAATATTGTTCGTCGCATCTTTATGAATTCGTAGTACCTTCAGAGCTACCTCACTGCCCCCAAATTGTCCCTGGTAAACGTCCGCAAATCCACCATAGGCGACAGGCTCGTCACTTGTCTGTCGCACGGTATCAACGGGTAGAACAAAAGACTTCGGGAGGATCCGATTCCGTCCACACAATTTCCTCAGCGCGTCTAAACATTGTCTTCGGAGTTTGTCAGACACCTCAATGAGGTTATAATCTAAGAGCTGGATATCCATGAGTACATACAAAGTATCCGTAGGCCAGTTTGACTGACTTTGTTCAACACTTCGACTAAAGACTCCGCATCGCGACCAACGAGAGAAATCAACCGTTTGTACGTGTCTGGAGACAACACGACATCCCTGAGACAGTCTAATGTCTCGGCAAATATGAACAAGCTCGTGGATTGGATATTTATGAGCTCGATTTGGTCGAAGTGGTGCTGCAGCGTTCCGATGCACATCAGTATTCCAACAAATGATGAGATTTTAGAGCATCGCGGACCTTTCCGACGGCATCGGGACAGCTAACATAAAATCCGTGCAGGCTCTCACTTATCTCCTCGGCTTTTGCCAGAGCCTGCACTCTGCCAGAGCCTGTCTCGCTTTGTATCCAACCAAGAAATTCCTTGAACCACTGTAGGATCGATTCGGCTTGAACGGCTGAGTTGGGAACGAACGGTATCTGTCTTATGGCCATGTGGCTTTGACGAGGTGCTCTCCAAACAACCATTTGCTCCAAGCAGGTGTTTACGTATCCCTCGCAAGCTGCTACCAGCAGCTGAATATGGCGCTGACTTATAATCAATAACTGGTTATGGTTTGAAATGAATCAGCGCCGACCTTGTATATAGCGAACTTTCGCATCGCTGTAACTACGTTATAATGATAGTATCTTACTTGTTGAATAAAGCGCTCCCGCTTCCCATGAATGAGCGGATTGATAGAAGAGAGATGCGAGTAAGCGCACCTGTGCTTTCGATAAATTGCAGTACTCGACTTGAGATGCCGCGGAGCTCGCAGAGCTGCAAGCAGTTGAGCTCGAGGACCAGTCATCGTCTGTCTAATGTGTCATTTCAGAAGGACAGTTAGGATATCTGCCTCGGTGTAACATCCAGTACGGACCTCCCCTTGCGCCTCAGGAAAATCAATCGGAGATAGAGTCGAGTCCACGAGCATAAGATTAGCTGATTTTGGCTGTGGAAACTTCAGCCACTTATGTACGCGTTCCCCAGCCGTTTGAAGCGTTGAGCCAGCCGAAAAATGTTCCGGAGTCGGAGATTCGCAGCGCAAGGATGCTCTAGAATCGTCTGATTCGGAGATAGACGAAGGTGGCGATACAGCTGGTGGGGAGGGAGTGCTCAGATACCTCGCAAATCGACGATCATCGAAAATCTGGCGAGGACAAAGGCGTTCACCCCTCATCTCCGCTGTAGGTACATACGCGTCGGACAGACTCCTACTGTCCTCGATCTGGATCGCACTAATTCCGCTCGCATTTGAAGACGGCGTAGATGAAGCCGAAGGAGTCGTTACATGCACAATGTCCTTCTGCATTTCGAGCTGGGCCAATATAGGGAAAGGTATAGGCTTCGCGTGGGCATATTTTGCGATGTCAGCAAACAACACTAGAGGGCAGGAAAGTGACAACCATGAGAATCGACTGCAGAGCAGAACCCGTTTGGAAGGCTTCCGTACGAGTTCTGCTATGACGAGATGAGACACACATACCTGGTCTAACGCCTGCTTCGGCATCGCGATAGTTCTCCTTATCAAACACGGCAGGGGCACTGAATAACGTCTCACTTTCGGAGCGCATGTTCTCGCCGTCTTCTCTCTGACGTGTTGTAATGTGCGGGTCGCCACCGCGTACTATAGATCGTGCATTAGCATGTTTGTATTATGGTGTCTCCACATCGACCCTACTAGGAGCTACCAACAGCGGTTCTTCGTCGCTTCGATCATCGACTACTTTTGATGAAAGATATGAAGCTCGGCTTGAACGACGCTGTCTGTATCCCGGGTCGGATGGCACTGGTGCAGACTCTCCCTCACTGCTAGGATGGCTCCGATGTGCCTGATACGTCCTGCGCCTCAGGCGCTCGAGCATCAGCTTCCGTACTGCGATTCGCTCCTCTTCGGAGACGGAAAGCTTTCGTCCTGGTGAAGGGGGTGTGATCGGCGGTGCTATACTTCTGGGGGCTCCACCTATTGGCCCACACACTGGCGGCAGCGTGGGAGTGGGTGACGCCAAATGTGTGTCCATATGCGTGGGATCCAGAGGGGATATTGAAGGAGGCTGTGGTGCCCATTCCTGCATATAAGTAGTCATGCAGATGTCATCCGCGAATTTCTCGCGAGAAGAGCTCCCCGGAAAGATTTGTGGAGGCCGTATATGCATATCTGTCGAATCTCTCCGTCCATTCGGCCGAGAGCGCGAAAGAGATGGTCGTCTTGGGCGAGCTGGAATTTGACCTGAGGAGGCGGAGGATCCTGTCGTTACGGATTGCTCCGAGTCATTGCTAGATCTGCCCCTTTGACTGGTCGACGACGAAGGTCCTACGAGATTCTGTCTTCTACGGCTTCCTTGGTCGTGTACATCGATGTGCTGGAGTATGTCCGCCAGTTCATTAGACATTGGGGGCTGCACACCAGCTGCTAATCGAGGAGATCGTCGCCGAGGGTATCAAGCACCTAGGTATGGCAGCAAATGAAGACTGACACATTGGGTCGAGGGTATATAGATCAGAGGCTCGCATGAGGTACGAACACGCGGTATACGCATGTCTTCTCTCGCGACATTTATGGTTCCGGTGTATCAGGCAGCAGCTTCTGGCTTAGGCGGCTCGTGCCGAAGAGGCTGTGCCACTGTAATGGAAACTTCACTCACTACTGCAGATGTCACCTGTAGAAAATTCCCTCGGTATCAAAAGTAAATCCTCAGACTCTTGTTTCAATCCTCATCTCATGACTAAGAACTAACAAGCACTGGTTCCAATGAGAGCGTCGAGATCAAGTACCAGCGAGTTCGCAACTTCGATTGTTTCGTCGTCGGCCCTACGTATTTGGTTCTATTTGTTCTTTACATAAAAGAGTCACTCGTGCCTCACAGGCAGTAGCCTAGGCTCACTATAATCTCTCATTGCAGACAGTCGTTCTGCGCGACTCAGCCTGCCCCATTTACTGGGACATGCCAGCTTGCCCACAACATATTACAACCATATGTTGATGTATACGAGTCCTTCGTCTACGTTGTGACATACAACGCCGAGATGGCGGGACGTTACTACACAGGTGTAGCCCACTCAGATTCCGGATGTAGACCCCAGTTCTCCAGCCACTGCTGGAATAGCCCGGCGATCTTGACATGTCCAGCGATGGTCGGGTGCATGTTGCTATGGAATGAATTAGTGCAAGCTCTTGTACAAGTGATGACAAAGAAGACGTACTCGGGGAAGACGTCCTCGTATGTGACCCAGCCGGTGGTATTCACGAGGAAAGTGTCATGATCGCCGAGAGCATGTCTGTCAGATGCGGGCGTCCATTTTCAGTCCCACGTGTGACCCGAGCGATATGCGGAACGTACCTGGTGTTGACGATTTCCTCGTATCTACCTTGGTAGTAGTAGCTCACCGTACCGTCTGATTGTGGCCATCCCCACTGAAACCAGTTGAGTTATATATAGACGTAATTGGTGACGTGCTGAGACTCACCGGGGTGAAGATTAGGAAGGGCTGCGTGTGGTAGATCGTGCGCAAACGACTCAAAAATTCGAGATAAGTCTAAGCACATGTGAGCTCACATACTGCGAAGAAAGCCGAACAGGCTCATCACACATACCTGAGTAAATGCATCAGCTGTGACGTTGTTTCCGCTATCGTTGGCTCTTTGTGACACGTATGAGGATTCGAATACCTCTAGGAGGAGGTAACGTACCCGATGTGGATGACAACATGTGTTGCTGGAGGCTGGTCGCGGGCAAAATTCCATGGGGTTGTGAAATTGTGGTAATCCGTGTAATAATATTGCGTGTCCTCGGTCTACGAGGATATTCAGAGTATGGAGGCCCACTCTCATTTTACGACGTACCACGAAGTACTCGTATGACATCCCATGGACATTTCCGTAAGCAAGAATATCCTGGCGTATAGTGAGGATCTCCTGGGAAAACGATGTCTCTCGAGGATACGTACACTAAGAGCAATTCCTGGCTGCGCATTGATCAAATGTTCCGCTTTGAAGTTCTCGCCTATCAAGAATGGCCAGGCCTGGTCGACAATCTGAGGAAGGTACTGTCCCTACAGTACACATAAGCATCGGTGGGGTGTAGGTTTCCTTCTCCTCAGGCCGACTCACAGCGGATAGTGAGTCTCCGATGAACTGGAAGTTGATTTTTGAAGGGGTATATGGGAGCAGCTTCGCTCCCTTCGAATATGAAGTCAGCTCCTTGACAGCTCCAGAAACGCGGGGGACAGGGAAATACGCACAGCGTTAAGCACGATTTCCTCCAGCTCAAGGCGATTGTCCTGCCATCCTGGTACGTTGATTCGAACGATACTCGTGGAAGATGCCTCGTTGTCGTTCGTTTCGCCTGAGGGCAAGCTCAACGGAATCTCGTTTGTTCCGGTGGAGACATTCACGGTATTGAATGATCCGTAATTGATCGAAACACCGAGCTGGACCCAAGGGGATGTTGTATGATTCCCCAGCTTCAGCGTCAGAGATGACAGGCCTTGCACGTGCAACTTAAACCCGGTGCTACCCCTGAAAGGCATCTTCAACTCGAGGATGAAAGAAATGATGACAGAGTGTGACATACCACCAGGTTTCAGGGGCTGGATCCCATCGCCCATGGAAGTGGACGAGAGGATCGTTATTCTGAACAATCACTGGTTTTGTGCCAGCGCCGTGGGCGGGAACGACGGTAACGACCGATATCCAAGAGACGAGAGCAAGTAGGGAGACGAGCATGTTGACCTGGAATGATGGGACACCTACCTATTCGACTTATATAACTGCTCCCATAATTCAGCGGGCCTGGACGGACATTGCGATCCATTGCGATGCGTGACGAGGGTCGCGAAGCGGTACTCCAACCTGAGCTCGCAGGTCCGATGTTCATCCGATACACTCTTCTCACCAATAAGATCTTCGAGACTGTGCAAAGATATTATCATGGCCGGCCCTCATGACCATTTCACTGAATCAAAAGGCTGAAGCGGCGCGAGGCGGAGAAATATGCGCATGTGATCGAGGGACTCGGGGCCACATGGACAGAGCGCCGGATCACAAGCAATAACCGCGTACCGGTTGAGTTGGAATACTGTGTCTTGTGCGTCCTGTACGTACATGGTAGTAAGTACTGCCGTCCGTGTATAGGTACAGACACTGGTGTTCCAGCAGGGAACCGTACCGGTTAATCTATCCTCTTCCCCCTCCTCCTCCTCCTCCTAGCGGACTCATATAAGGACACGCAAAGGTCCCTGCTTGCAGTAGTCGTACACGTCGGGGTTGATGGCTCTCATATATTCTTTGATGATTTCCAGCTAACTTCGGAGGGGATTAGAGCGTGGGAATATTGTCAATAGTGTCCAAATGACTGCCAAGTATGTCGATGCCCACACTCCGGGGTGTAACTAAATCGAACGAGCAGAACATCTCGCTGATAACAATCCGAAGATTCAAAAGCGTGAGGAAGTTGAAAGTAAATGTCGTAGTTGTGCATCTCACGGTGGTAGGGCCCTCATGTTCATTTGTGTGGGTGAATGTCCTTCATGCTGTAGCAGCGACAGAGATAATATACTAACGGAACAGATACATCCTACAGTACTTGTAGACGAGAGAACCTATGATATTTGAAAGGAGTAATGTGTGACCGGTCTCGATTTTTGCAAGTAATTTCTACCGGAAAAAGATTGTAAGCCTCGGCAAGTACTACGGGGCGCGGGGGAGTGTAAAAGTCTCGGATGTTAATTAAGTGAAGGATTTGTCTATAGGGACGATAAAAAATAATGTATATCTCGGATAGATAAAGAGGCTCCTTATAATAGAATCAGTGACGATACACGTGTGCAGATAGTCTAGAGCGAATAACGTACTCAGCATCGCGGATCAGTCTTGCAAGGACAGACAACAATACATGATCACGCCTGGTCCTCACCCTTCGTCGGCTTGGCCTGCATGCCGCCGGTGGGGGAATACTTCGACCGTTTGCGCAATGCTGGTCCGTATCTATGCAAAACGAACGGAATGGGGGCCAGGAGGAGAGCCACGCATCCCAGCACCGTCGATGCCCAGCGTGGGTCAAGCTTCTCGAACATCTGAGTTGCGAACAGGGGGAAGCCAGCACCAAAGATGGATCGAACCACAGTGTTGGCTGCGAGGGCCGATGCAGCGACGAAGAGATATGTGTCGACGATGTAGTTGATGAGCGCAAGAAAAATCCATCCAACTGATAACGCCATCGGGAGGATAGAGATCAATGGTGCCCAATAGGACACACTCGGGAAAGAGGTCCAGCCGAACCAGAAGAACGAGAGCGCGTACATGGGCCCGGCCCACATAGCGATATCGAGCCGTGCCTCGGGTGGGACCGGGTTTGGCGCGACGAGCTTGTGTTTGCGCGTGTATATCGGGTTGAAGATGAGAAGATAGATGATGACACCAGCAGTGCCGCCCAACAACATTGGTAGGAACATGAGTCCGGAGATGCCCAGGTTGAAATGATGGCCCTCTGTGAAGACGATCGGGAATGCTTCGAACAAGATGTAGACACAGCCATAGACGAACTGAAAACCTGCTCGATCAGAAAGTCACCATTGAATGTATGAGAGAAGGACTTACACTCATGTAGACGGTGATCGCAATGAGCATGGGTTCTTGGAAGAGTACCTGAAACGGACGGGCCAGGATACGTTGCATATGTTGCGAGAATGTGAGTTTTTGCTTCTCCATTGGTGCCCACCATCGCTCTTCTCCAGTCTCTTTGCGCCTTTTCTGTGCCCTTCGTACAAGCAAGACGGGGCTGAGAGGAAGTAAGCAAGACGTTCCCAAGTCACATGGAATAATTTACACGTAGGTTTCCGGAACAGTGAACACAATGACGACGAGACACGTACCGGCGAATATTGCCAACAGCCAGAATATCCATTGCCATGGTACGCCCGCAACTTCCATAAAGCCACTGACGCCAGGGGCCAGTGCAGGACCAGCGAACGGCGCGAGTGTGAATATAGCCATCGCTTTCCCTCGTGTGTCTGCATCCCATATATCGGCTATCAGCGCTCTAAACAACGGTCAGCCTTCTGTCAGCCTGGCAGCGTATTAGGACATACCCACTGTTCGAGAGCGGCGCAGCTGCAAAGGTACCACCAATGAAGCGGAAGACGAGCAGTCCAGCTGTATTTGGTGCTAACGCGCATCCTACTTGGAAGACAGTGTAGACGAAGAATGTGAGGATAAATATCGGCCGTCGCCCGAACTGTTCGGATAATGGACCCCAGAGTAGAGGGCCGACACAATAACCGGCGACGAATAGCGAAATTGTGAGCGTTGCCACTTCATCGCTAAGTGTGAACCGCTCCTGCAAGGAGGGGAAGATCCCACTCGGCGCTGAACTCGCAAATGTCCTAAACACGTGGATCAGTGAATTGAACACACAGCATGCATGCATGCATGCATCACGCACGCGTTAAGGGCCAGCACTCCAGAAATCGCTGTCAAATACCATCTATACAGTCGCGACCAAGTCTGCGGATTATCTGGGTCGTCGGGCGCCATGCGCATTTCGAAGTCATCCAGGCTCTTTTCGCCAGGTTGAGGCCCGTACTCTTCGCGCGCAGCTTCTGCATTGACACCTTCAGAGCGTGACTGAGATGCGGGGTTGATAATGGTCGACGAATGAGTGACTGTGTCCCATAGCGAGCCCGTACTCGCTGACGCCATGACTCGGGAACGGGCTAGAGGACTGGTTATAGAGGACGAATGCGGGCTCTGCCGATCGGAAACAGGTTACTCTCGTAGCGCGGGCAAAGGTAGGGGTGGACAGCAAGGGCGCTGTTGCGGGAGAGCAGTAAAGTTTACCATGGCTTTATATACGCTGGCTAGTTGACTGCGAACCCGGATGAATCGCGTGAACCTAGGAAGTAAGCAGAATAAGCAGGCCCACGAGTATAGTGCCACTTGCCGCTCCAGAAAAAGGAATCGACGACCGTTGACATCAACCTGACTGGCCAGTATGACGAATGGCGCATCGGATCAGCTGCGAATAGGGTCCATGCAGTGACGGAGCCACAGATCGCAATCGCAAAGGTTAAAACGGGCATTGATAAAGCCTCATTTGGCTGGCCGCGTGCGTCTCCCGCGAGAAGGGCCACACAGGTGCCGATAATCTATCAAATGTCCCATATAAGGTAGACTCACTTGATTTGACGTCGTTCCGAAGGAGAGCTTCAGCTCCAAAGAGTCGACACAGGTCTATGAAGCGGGCTGAACCCAGCGTTGTCATCATTAGCGTTCACTACCGAGGCCACCGAACATATAGCCTGAGAATGTGTGGCGCGCCCATAAACAATGTGCGCTTGTGGAGACATTGCGATCAGGACGGACTGCGCGCAGCCTTGCTCCTGCTGACTGCACTCAATGACTGTTTGAGACCGGCCTTGTCGCAATGTAGCTATGGCATTAGCGACACGCCAGAAAAGAACGATGGAGGCTCCGCAGCCTTGTAACAACACTAGCACGCATGGACAACGCATTACCTAGTGGAGATATGCGCGGTTCGTTAGCATTTCAGCAACAGCTACCTGACAAGAGAGCTAGAACGTGCGAAGTTGGCGCCCCAAATGCAGGCGATACACTTGAGATCCATATACAACTTGATTCATCCATGATTCACGGCGGGGCGCAGACCATATCATGAAGTAGTTGTACTGTAGGCACTGAGACCGTTGCGTACCAAATTCAGTTCCAATAGCAAAGCTTGTCATGAAGGTCGCTCCACATTACGTAATTACATAAGGTTGGCCTCATTCATACTCATCCAACGTGACAGGGGACTTATCCATGTGACGTCACGTTTTTTCCTGCCAAAAGAGGTGTGTCCTGTCACACTGGATAGGCACGGTCTTATCCCGTAAAACGATCTTTAATTGTACAGACCAGAAACTCAAAAATCGACAGCCAACAACCTTTATAATAAGTCTCACCAAACAAGTTGTTGGTTTTAAAATTCTGAGATTGTGGGTCTACAGATTTCCTTTCAATTTTGAATGCTCTGTCACACATTATCACGCAGCGTTTGATGCTTATGGATGAGGCCAACCTTGCAAAGAAAATATCTGCTAGCCGCGTGTCTGCGGTAGCGCTGGCACAATTTGCAGTATTTGGCAAATCTCCGTGAGAAAGAGTAAAACCAACGGAACTCTACTGACATCGCATACGCATATTCATGATTGACCCTAGGTTCCGTGGAACATAGCCTGTTCGGTGGCCCTCTCACCATGAGTAGGCGGTGGGAATTGACCATCTTTAGTCAAACATGCAAGTAAGTGCACTGTGCAGGAACAATTCTGGGAAGCAAAGTCTGTTGTAATATGTGTTATCTGCATACTATCACCGTACTCTGGCGACCCTTGCGTAATCAGTGAGTCAGTGGTACCTGGCATAAGTGTATCGCTGATGCAAGGACCACTCTAATGTCAGAGCTCATCTTGACCTTCACCCTGGGCCGCACGCTTGCGCAATATCCGGCATGGATGTACACCAGAAGTCACCGGGGCCCCTCGTCGTGCCCGTAATTTGCAATGTATGTAGGCTCCACTCCTTCTTCGCCGACGGGGCAGCTGCGCTGGATGTCCTTCGGCGAACTGACCTATCTTGTCGCTCTCCGCACCTTCATGGTCTATAACTCTGCGGGGATAGTAGGAAGCTAACTCAGCATTTATGGATCTGATGTTAATGAACAGTACCGACAGCTCTCCATGAGACAGAGACGCCGCGATAGTTCCAATTTATTTCCTCTGGTGTCTGGTTTTGTCCTACAGGGTCTCAGGGTGGGTAGCGTAAGATGAGAAGATTCTGATGGACATCCTGGGAACTCTCGGAGTTTCTGCGATGGAGACTGAATCAGTACCACGATATGTGATTATCCGATATCTCCTCGGGTGTAGCTTCTGCGCTAAGTGCTACGGCGTTGAAAGTCATTAAGTCCGTTCATTGCGTCGCGCCCCTTATTTCATCTTGCTTAATCATTCAGCAGCTGCGGAGGATGTCGCTGGTTCACAAAGGTGCTCTAAGCTTTCGGTTCTATGACAAGTAGGGCCCTTTAATAAATCGCGCTCATACATTATAATCACCAGATATACGGGAACATCTTATACGGCGTCTGCTTTGCATATGTCTCCCACTCCTCCGGGAGCGTCCTCCTCAGCACCTCATCCTCCACTTTCGCCCTCTTGAACAACAGCGAGAGTATCGACAACGCCGCCCCCGCCCATGCGCCGTAGACCGCCTTGCCCGTGATCGTTTCCAGCGCCCCGGTCTCGCGCGCCCACGAGCCGGCTCCCAGCGAGCATGCGAGGATGCCGAACACGAAGGGGTATCCGGCGGAATAGCTCGGGTGCCGCACGACGGAGTACGGCCCGGTGGTCACCAAAGAGTGTCCGTCGCGGACGGAGAGGTGGAAGGTGAAGTGCCGTCCCAGCTGGCGGTAGCACGCGCCGCGGATGGCTGCGCCTGCGATAAGCGCGAGCCATCCTGCGAGGTAGATGCCGGTGATGCGGACGTTCGAGGCCGTGTTCGGACGTAGGCACAGGCGTTCCAAGATCTCCCGCGAGAAGGGGATGAGTTGTTTCTGAGCGAGGATCGTTATGATCTCCAGCGCTGTCGTCGTCAAAAGCACGCCCTGTCGAGCTCTCGTCAGACTGGACGCGGTTCCACCCTCCGTTGCAGACTGACCTTGATACCGACCAGGAAGCCCCACTGGACCATCCTGGTCACAATCTCGGGTTTGTCGCTAACTCGCTTCTGCTCTTCCGCCTGCGGAGGGGGCGAGGGGGAGGTGAGTGCCACGATGCCTCCATACCCTGCGGCGACAAGGAGCGGGATCTTAAGCAGTGAGTCGTGCGCGAGCAACGAGGACATTTTGTGATGCAGGAATGGGGGTTTCCCCACCTTCACACACCATCCTTATATCGCCGCACGGAGTGCGTCGCTCTGCTCCCATGATCGCTTATACTATGGACTGGCCAGAAGAATGCGTGTTCTGTTTGATAGGCTAGTTCCTGTGTACCATCACCACTTTCCCAGACGGTTCCGTTGGGATCTCCGCTAAGAGATCGCCAACCAACTCCGATCGAACTGCCGCAGAAGCGTCATCAAGCTCTGCGGGAGTTTCTCGACGATCGCACAATACGCACATAATATATATATCCACTATTAAGCCTGCAATTTTGCTTCCTTCTCGCCCTGTCGATTGGGGAGGAGGTCATTTTGTACATTCGATGTTGATCACGGTAACGGCTTTGACCGTCGGTTAAAGGCGTCTGATCAGCATGGCCGTAACCTCGCGCAGCTCTGATCAAATCCCGTGGTAACTCACATTCTCGTTCCTTCTGTGAAGCTCTGATTGTCGTTCTGTTCGGCAAGACTCACGAGATGCTGATGCACTCAGCCAACACGCGGTATCAGCCAGAGACTTGGGCTTATGGTCCATGCTGATGGATCTAGCAGAAGCGCGATGCAAAGGGGTGGGTTTTGTCAAACTGCAAACTGTGTGGGATTCTGTCGTAGACAACAATCAAAGTAAATTACAATTGAAAGCCAATTGCATAAGAATATACAAATACGCTCACATCTTCAGACATTGCTCTGTCGAACATCCGATGATCGCTGTGCTGGAATTGCCTGGGTGCATCCGATATCTGAATTCGTAAACTTGGAAGCAGGCACGGTGCAAGAGCAGCCCTGAACCGAGTAGCTGGAGGTGGCTGGAGGTGACTGGGCTCAAGCGCTCGGAGGTATCGTAGATCTGGATCTCAGATCCGCCCTGGGAACATTCAGCGCTATTCCCCTTGGTGAGACCATTCAATTCACCGCCCTTCCGTCCCAATCCTAGGAACCATCTTGACGAGTTAGTTTGCGTGATCTACTGAAGCTGAACCATTCGGTTGCTCGGTTCAACCTATCTCAAGCAGGCAGCAGTGTCGCATTTGACAAAGGTGTACTAGGACGCGACACAGGACGAAATGACCCAAGCTACGATGCTTCAATATGAAGCACCATGTGAGTACTGTTACACAAAACTGTGCAATCGGACGCGATCTAATGCACCGGACCCACCACAGGGCCTGTGTATGCCATCGACTGGTGTAAGACAACCGCACCTGGACAGCAAGTGCGTCCGCGATCAGCCCTACGCTTCGCCATCGGATCGCACACAGAGGACTTCCGCAACCGCATCGCAATCGTCGGCCTGCAAGACGAGCGGGTGCTAGTTGAGGACGACTACACAGAGTATCCGGACTTTGTCACCCTCGTCGAAACGCAGCACGGCTATCCAGCAACCTGCCTGCAGTGGCAGCCCAGCGCTGCCGCCAGCCACGCGTGGAGTTCCAAGGCTGCGACGTCGGAGCTGCTGGCGACAACCGGAGACTCGTTGAGGGTGTGGGAGTACACGAGCGACGGGCAGTCCATGGCGGCATCATATGTAGGCAGGCAACCTGGAGGGGGTGGACACCGATTGGCTCTGAAGACCTCGCTGGCTGGGGTATGCTTCCGATCGTACCTTC
Organism: Obba rivulosa; assembly: GCA_001687445.1. Taxonomy (NCBI): domain Eukaryota; kingdom Fungi; phylum Basidiomycota; class Agaricomycetes; order Polyporales; family Gelatoporiaceae; genus Obba; species Obba rivulosa. The sequence continues at coordinate 85,135 of KV722437.1, read as the reverse complement.
AGCTTGTGTATCTAACTCATGCATATCACTCACGGACATCTAGCAAAGCAAAGTGCAGGGCCAAGGGACCGGTGCCCCGATCACGAGCTTCTCATGGAACGAAAAGTCCCCGAACCTCATCGTCACGTCGTCGATAGACACAACGTGCACAGTGTGGAACATCGACACGCAGTCCGCCATCACCCAGCTCATCGCACACGATCGTGAGGTGTACGACGTTGCGTGGCTCCCCGGATCGACCGACATCTTCGTCTCCGTCGGTGCGGACGGGAGCTTGCGCGCGTTCGACCTGCGCAGCCTGGAGCACTCCACTATCCTCTATGAGACACCGGCACCGAAGAACATCCCGCCACCTTCAGCGTCGCCGTCGAGTTCAGCACGCCCGCCCACTTCGCCCCTGCTGCGGATAGCGTTCAATCCAGCCGACTCCAATTACATGTCAACGTTCCACATGGACGGCAGCGACATCCAAATTCTGGACATGCGGAGTCCAGGGCAGCCGGTCATGGAGCTTAAAGGCCACCGCGCGCAAGTGAACGCGTTAGGATGGGGCTCAACCGATAGTCCGCTCCTGGCCACAGCAGGTATGCATGTAGCACGAACAGATCTGTGGCGTCTCGCTGACAACGCGCAGGCGACGACTGCCAGTTGCTGCTCTGGGATTTGGCAAACTACACGCGCGTCCCATCTGCTTCCCCAAGAAATGCTAGCTCAGGCTTGAGCTCGCCGCGCCCTGACGCCAAGAAGAAAGTGATCACCGATCCGGTCATGGCGTACACAGGGCAGAGCGAGATTGCGAACCTCGCGTGGTCGCCGCAGATGCCGGGGATGACGCTGAGCACTGGACATTCGACCGCGCCAGGCGAATGGATAGCCATTGTGATGGGGAAGTCCATCAAGGCGTTGAAGGTATAAGGCTTGTGCAGGGCACGCGAGGGCCGTGTTTGATAACAGCGCGCGACGGAACTCCACGGACGCTCAGGAGCGGTCATGCAGGTCATGCAGTAGCCCATGCAGTTATCATGTCGACATTTGGCAGCCCCACGTTTCTCGCTGCAGGGCGGACGAAACGTCAACAAGTGTAATGAGCGATATCTCTGGAAACGTAATCTTATCTCGCGAGTGTACTGATTAGCCTTTTGCGGATGCGCACGTGGGGCTGGGGCGCAGCCGAGATACGCCGCGGCGAGTGGTTTTCCCGATCGCGATTTTTTCGAGGAGTGGACTGGACAGCGACGCCCACTTCTTGACAGCGCGGGGGTCAGTTGGCAAATGGCTGGCTACACATGACCTGGAATACACAGCATAGTCGTCGAACCTTGCGGAATGAGCACCACAAGCTACTTATCGCAGCGTTATCGCAGAGCCGGTGCAGGTGGGTCTTGTGGAAAGTGGCTGGCGAAAAGTTTTGATGTGCCCGCATGGTCCGGCGGCGGCTCGACCGCGCCAACCAGAGGGGGCATAAATCCAACCGAGAGCCAAACAGGCTCTTCGCAGCACTCGTGTGCCCTGTGTGCCTCTACTCCCGTCCCCGACGGTCCCTGCGCCCCCGCCTCCCCACACGACCGATTACGAGTGGAAGATGGAGGCAGCAGCAGCAGGAGCCATCATAGCGGCAGAACGAGAGCGGGAAGCGGTGTCGCACGACTACGCCATCGAACGGAAAACTTCGCAATCGAGCTCATCATCCCTCGAGAAGGGCAACATCAAAGATGACGCCGAGCTGCAGACCGCGAAGGACGAAGTCGAATCGGCTCGCTCAAGAACACACGACTGGTACCTGAAGCTGCGCCCGCTGCTCCTCGTCGCACTTGCCCTCACCATCCTCGGCTGGTGGATCAGCGCGACCGTCCTGACGGCGACGCGGCATAGATGGTGCATTTGCATCTGTCTTGATTTCATGTACATGTCTTGACTGCATGCGTTTCCGGTCTCAGGATCGTGCAGACCTTCTGGGCATGGTTCTTCATCATGTGAGTGTGCCGCCATCCCGCTCCGAATACATGCAAACCGCTCCCGCAGCGTGATCGCTTTCCGGTTCATCCCCAACTCGGTCGTCACTCGCCCAGTGGCCACCGTCTGGGTGCCCTGCGTGCAAGAGCCGTGGTTCAAGCTGCCCAGAATCACCCGGCTGGCCTTGGGCTGGCTGGCTCTTCTGGGAATCGTCTTCGGATCCGCGTTCGGGTTCAAGCTCACCGGTGTTCGGTCTCCTCTTGTTGTTCGTTTTAAAGGACGTTGATAGACGGATTTGTTTAGAACACTGGGTACGGCGACCGCGCGATCTCCGTCCTGGGCCTGTTCGTCTTCCAGTTCTGCTTCTGGGCGACCTCGAAGCACCGCTCGCAGATCCCATGGTGCGCCAGCTTCATACTACGTAGCATGCTATCGTCTCACCCATCTACAGGCCCACCGTCATTGTCGGCTTGTTCGCCCAGCAGGCCATTGCCATGTTCGTGCTCAAGTCGGGCGCTGGTTTCTCCATCTTCAAGTGGATCGCTATCCTCGCCTCCGATTTCCTTGCACAGGCCAAGGCCGGAGCGACATTCTTCTTTGATGCCGAGACCGTCGCAAAGAACTGGTTCTTCGTGAACACGGTGTGTGGAGCCTTCAGCATGTGTTACAATACGAGTCTTACAGGCATAACTCCATCCAGCTGGCGTCCATCATCTTCTTCATTGCGTTCGTGCAGATGATGTACTACCTCGGCGTTATGCAGTGGTTGATCAAGAGCTTGTACGAGTTTGACTTCGTGCGTTGATGTTGATCCGCACTGACATCTATCACCTAGCGCGTGGTTCTTCTTCAAGATCATGGACGTTTCTGGCGCTGAGGCTGTTGTTGCTGCGGCGTCGCCGTTCATTGGCCAGGGAGAATCGGCCTGTCTGGTGAAGCCCTACGTCGATCTCATGACGGAGTCCGAGCTGCACCTCACAATGACATCCGGTAAGCCTTTGTTACCAGCTGCGCAAGCGATCTCTTACACGACGGTCTTCAGGATTCTCTACTATCGCGGGTTCAGTCCTGAGCGCATACATCAGCCTCGGAGTCCCCGCCCAGAACCTCATCACAGCGTCCGTCATGAGTATCCCCGCCTCTATCGCCATAAGCAAGCTTCGCATTCCCGAGGTCGACGAGCCTATCACCCGCGGACACGTGACTGTCGACCGCGGTGACACGGCCAAGGATCAACCGGCGAACGCACTTCACGCATTCAGCAAGGGCGCTATGTTTGGTCTTATCGTCGCAGGTCAAATCTTGTGAGTGGATAAATTGGATGTCCCAGCTATCTGGAGTCTAGGTCACTTATTGGGGAATAGGGCAAACGTCCTCACCGTTGTCTCGCTTGTTGCCATGATCAACGGTCTGTTGACATGGATTGGCAAGGGCTTCGGCATCCATGCGCTCACACTGCAGCTCGTCTTGCGCTACGTGTTCTACCCCGTCACATTCTTCATCGGCAAGTTGTTTCTACACGCTCGTCTCGGCTATCCACAGCTGACGCCCCCCTTAGGTGTGCCCCGCAACGAGATCCTGCGCGTCTCGGAGCTGCTCGCCACGAAGCTAATCGAAAACGAGTTCGTGGGCTACACGAGTACGTTCCGACAGGCAAAACGTTCGCCCTTGGTTTCTTATCGAGCCCTTCCCCTCTAGCCCTGCAAGGTATGATGGCTAGCGACGACCCGCTGTCGCCGCGCGCATACACCATCGCGTCGTACGCGCTGTGCGGGTTCGCCAACCTCGGCTCGCTCGGCATTCAGGTCGGTGTCCTGAGCGCCCTTGCGCCCTCGCGGAGCAGAATCATCGCGCGCATCGCGACGTCCGCGATGATCTGCGGGTTCATTTCGTGAGTACTCGACTGCTCTTTTCCCTGAAGACCCCCTGATTCTACGTCTTGGCAGCACTTTGCAAGCAGCGGGTATTGCGGGAATGCTGGTGTAATCTTGTACGACTATGCTTCACGGTGTGTGACGATGATGAGGATGGGTCTGGGACGACGTTTATAAGGTGAAGCCAAGATGTTACTGTACGAGGTGATGTCAACGTCGTCTCCGTATGCGGTAGTACTAGTTGTCTTTAATATAATACTTTATTACACATACTCCGTGGGTGGATGGATGAGTACATGATGACAACGTGACGAAGTCTGGTAACTCTGTAGACGTGGTGCTGGTGCGACCTTGCACCCTGTGACAGGTGTCGACCGGTTGCACAGTCAAGGATCGATTCGCTCGCCCTGTATCCATAGCAGCACAAATGGTGGCCCATTGGAATCCGACCACAGCGAGCCTTGTAAACCTGAGACACGTCGACGGGCCAGGTACCTGAGGGCGAACTACGCAATCGCCTTCGCATGTTGGGCAAGCATATCCAAGGTGCGGGTCTTCCAACACGCAGCGGCGAGTTTCTGACGGACATCATACGTATATGCACTAACTCTTGGATTCCGAAGCCTCCGCATCGGGGGCCGCGAGACGAGCTTCGTCGGATGCTGAGAGTAAATCCGGGGTCGTACGTCGCCCGGGAGCTGGGTATTGGTAGATCCTCCCAGCTTGCTCTAATGCCTGACGACGTGCAGACCATGTCTGCCAGACAAAGGTACCCAACGTCTACGAGCCAGCACTCAGCCTTGCGTATGGAGTGATCAAAGCTGAGACTCACCAGAATAACGGCGAGGGCCATCAAACGCTCCTTCCACCTGTCATCAAACCCAATGTCCAGCTCGGCCTTCCGCCGCTGGCGTTCCCGCCACATAGCTCGACTTATATCATGTAGAGTTGACGATGCAGAACCGGCTCCGGCCTCTCCAGACGCACTGGCGGGCTTCTTGCCGATTAGGACGGCATACGCCTCGCCGATAGCTTGGAACCGGGTATGGGCCTTCTCAGGAGGGAGCGCACGAGATACAGGCGAGTCGGGGTGGTATATCCGCACAAGGTCATAGTCTGCGCCAGCCAGGACGTCAGAACGACTCGACTCGACATAGGAGTAGTGACGCCACTTACAGCGCGCCTTCACCTGGTCGCGTGTTGCACTGGGGGGAAGATGGAATATTTGGTGTGGTGTCGGGTTGGCATTGGTAGGAAAGGGGTATGGGTTTGCGCTTGATGAAAATCGGCGAAGACAATGAAGACTTGCACTGAGGGGACGTCGGAGATGATGAAGCGAGGTGAACATGATGGACGGCTACGGCCCGGAGGTCGCTTGAAGGTCGCTCGGAGACGTTTCTTTGAGCTTGTTCTTGGCCATTCTGCACCTAGAATACTCGCGATACCTGAGGATAGAATTCCTCGTCCGGAACTGCTTATAGAGTATCAGACTCCGTCATGCTCGCAACATCTGCTCTACGGTCTTCGGGACTTATTACTAGACAAGCACCCTCGGTCTACGGACGATTGTCGACCGTAACTCGCGGCGAACGCCTCAGAAAGCGTTCTATCCAACGTGAGGCCTCCTCTCATGCACTGTCCTGGACAGGGGCAAACCGAATTTTTAGATGATGCTCGTGAACTTGCCAAGCAGCCTCCAGTTGCCTTCGTCTTCGATATCGTACGCCGCGTGACTCTTTGACGTTGAATGTATGCATAACTAGCTCTCTTAGGACGGAGTCTTAGTCCATGGCCCCCAGCCGTTAGACGCGGCTAAGCGTGCCCTGGCAATATTGGATGGTGCTAATCCCTTGGGAACGTGTGTATCGCCGTATCTTTATTGGCAGTTAATCCGACACTGACCCAGTACCTGCAAGGAAGATCCCATACCTTCTGGTCAGGATATGCAGGAGATATTCTCGGACATTATGCTGATCATCCTACTGCGCCCAGCTCACAAATGGTGGTGGGGTAGGTGAAGAGATCCGACGTAAAAGGCTCGCTAAGCAGCTCGAATATGATGTACGTGGTTGGCTCATCTCAATTAGTAGTCATTGATATCTCACATATCCTCAGCTCTCGCCGAACCAATACATCCAATCACATACCGTCTTGAAGTCCGCCGTGGATAAGTACGCAGATGAACACGTCCTGGTCTTGGGTGGAAAATTTGCCGACTGCCGTTATGTGGCTGAAAGGTCACACTACTCCGTATGGGCGCCCACGCATTGTCTGAATCTCCTCTGCAGCTATGGATTCAAGAATGCATACACGACATTGGACGTACATGCTTGGAATCCCGCGTCCGTGCTAGCGTTCCTTCTTCTGCCACGTTTGATTCTGACAAGTATCCCAAGAGTATGGCCTTTTCATGAGCTCAGTTCTATGGAGCGCGAGTCTACGAAGGTTCGTGTATCCGATCGCGAATGAAGCATAATCCCTCAAGTCCCGTACTCAGGCAGTTGATTTCGCCCAAACACCCATATCCGCGATATTCGTATTCCACGACCCCCGAAACTGGGCGCTGGATATTCAGATCGTTTGCGACGTGATTCAAGGAGGCGGTATCATTGGTAGGAGGCCTAGCAACCAGGATAAACAGTCACAGGATGCAGCAGAACAGAAATCTGTCGAACTAGTTTTCTGCAATCCGGATCTTCTCTGGAGATCAGACTTTGAGAGACCAAGGATTGGACAGGGTGCGTTCCGGGAGGCCTTTCAGGCTGTCTTCAAGGCGAGTCATCCTTAGCAATCAAATGGACGAGCGTCGGAATGACATGAACAGGCATTGACTGGTGCCGAATATCCATACACGCAATATGGAAAGCCAACCCGGGCAACGTACAAATTTGCGGAGCAAATGCTCCGAGACCACCTGCAGGAACTCTACGGCCCAGTACGAGAGCTTCCACAGATGTATGTCTCCACATCCTATCTTATTGCAGTAGAATTGACATGTTTCTGAATGTAAGCTACATGGTTGGAGGTATGCGATGCGATTTATTTCGTCGAGTTCCCCCGTCTGACGTTATGCTCATACCAGACAATCCTGAATCCGGTTAGCAGTACAGGATATCTGTTATCACGACCACTGACCATTCGGACTTTAGACATCGCAGGTGCAAACGCTGCTGGATGGTCCTCAATCTTAGTTCATACCGGAGTCTACGATCCTCGGCAAGGACCACCGATGCACCAACCCACTCAAGAGGTGGAGGACGTCGAAGAGGCTGTGCGATGGGCTATTGAGCGCGAGATGAAGCAACGGTCCGCATAGAAAGTTAGATATACAGCCATGTCTCATATGTAGCCTGTGTATTTCCAGAGAGACTTAAATTAGGACGCGCTCAGTTCCGTCACTCACACAGTTACGCTCGACGGTCATGGCTTCGCAACGCGATCACCTGACCCTGGCCTTCTCGACTGCCAATCAATGATTTGACGGGATCGTCCTTTCCACCTCCCAATAGATTGCTGAATCACCTTGAGATCTACCTCAGTTAGGGGGCAACCACATAACTCAACACCAACGGTTCTTTCTACGTCTATGTCTCCCGAAATACCCATAGAGCTCCATGAGTACATCATCGATTTCCTTTGGGACGACCTGTCAACTCTGCGTAACTGCGCGCTAGTATGTCGAGACTGGCGACCGACTTGTCGCTATCATCTCGAGGCCTTTATCCGCGTTCATGACCATGCAGAGATCGACGCCCTGTATTCACAGATCAGCCGGAAAGTCGGGATCACAGATGGCCTCGGTCGCCTTACCTCAATCCGAATCATCGAGGACGCAAAACATCCATATGCACACACCATACCATTCCTCCTCGCATCGTCGCGCACCTCCCTAATATCCGTCGCGTATGCGAATGCGGACTGGAGATTGCTGCCCCCTGCGATGCATCTGCGGTTGGGTCTATCACCCTCGCTGAAGACGCTCTATCTCTCTGGTTGTCGACTCAACATTTTCAACGACCTGTGCCGCGTAATCACTGCTCTCCCGGCTCTCAAGACACTCCTCCTCCTCGACGTGCGATGGGATGAAAAGTACGACATAGCACGTCTATGTCCGTCGTCTTCTCTTCAGAAGATCATTGCGCGTGGCATGTACATGGCGGAGCTGGATGCTATCCTCACCTGGGCTCTAACACATCATTCACAATCTCTACGGGTATTCGACGCTACATGTCTCGATAGTGACCGGCACAGAATTACCTCCTCTTTCAAAACACTCGCCGATCCGGACGCGTGCAGGCTGTGGCATTGGGGTCAGACCGTTGAGGAGAGCGATGGCGGTACGTGTATTGTGTGCGTCGGATTTTGAGATCCCTGTTCAGCTTCTCGCTTGACACGTTCCAGCAACTCCAAACTCCAATGCTACCTCCCCTTTGGTACATGGGGGTTTGCGCTGTATTGTGATGCATCACAGAAATTCCGCCAGCAATAATGGTCGATCCGATCGTGCTGGTCTGCATAAGTCCCCTTCACGGATTATGACAGTGTTGTGCGATGCAGAGTATACTATTGAGGTAGCAAGGTCAGCACCGTCATTTTCTTGACGTTGCCAGATGTACCAATGTGCTCCTTTTGCGATAGTGATTTTCGACGACTATTTCCCAGTTACCAGACGCAGTTCACACCAAATGGTAGATATTGTCTTTACGGGACAGGATCCTACAGCGAAGTAATATTCATCTGGGATATACAAAGAGGTCGGCAAACTTGGTGCGTGGACGTGCGAGTTACTGCGGCGTCCTTCGCTCACCGCATGATTTCTTCGCTAATGCCAGGCAGATTTCAGGCCCATTTTCCCGAATCATGTCATTCAGCCAAGACAGCCGGTATGTTGCAATGGATCTGCCCTCACCTAGCGACGGCATAGATGTACGTATTATCTCCCTGTGTGCAGAGATCAATACTCCTGCTACCTGAAAGATTTGGGATATCGAAAATGGCACGAAGGTCACGACATTGGTAGGGTGCAAGAAAACCAGACTGGATTGTTGGTCTCCGTACAGTCACTACATTACCATGTCTTTCCACAGCGGCACATGCGAAATAAGAATATGGGACACACGTCAATGGAGAGAACTCATGGCTTGTGAGTATTACATCGAGATTCCAGCGTGCGAGACCGTCTAATCATGATGAATCGAAGGGAAGGGCGACGTGCCGCGGCGGCCACTGACATGCTCCTGGAGGGCCTGCATCGCTGAGTCCATTCCGTCCATCTTTTGGACATTCCCCGGAGGCTCCCCTGTTCTATGGATATGGCATTCAGCTGGGAATGCCGTAAAACAGATTCCGGTATCGCAAATTGACGACGCCATAACAGACCTAGCAGCAACTTCCGACGGTGATACCCTGTTTCTCGCTTCCCGGGCGGGCCTCTATCGTATCGCATCCTTGAATTCTCGGTTGCAACACATAGATGGAGTTTTGGGCGCGGAGATCCCTCATGTGCAAGCAGTGATACTACCGAGAGGACGCATAGCTGGGGTAAGCTGTCTGTTACCGATTACTAACCTACTGACACGGAGCAGCTTCGTACAGGGAGCTTGCGTATCTCGTCCGACGACCGATTCCTTCTAGTCGCCAGTGATCAATCTCTTGCAACACATCAGCAAGTTCGATGTATTCACGTATGGGATGTAACTTCCGGCAGCCTGATATACACAATCGTACCCAAATTTACCCTAAACAGTATGCCGCATCCTGGTTTATCTGACACTGTGCTCACATGTTCCTAGATGAGGTATTTGTTCTGCCCAGCCATGACTGCAAATTCTCAGTAAACGGGCGAGATCGCGCAGAGAGACTGAGATTCGCGACCTGTGAAGCTATTCGTGCTCTGGAATTTCAGCGTCAGCTCATGACATCGTCTGCTCCAGATTCGATACGCGAGATCGACGCAGATAGCGAGTGGAACCCGGCTGAACTACAATGGCACGTCCTGTACCCAGACGATGAACATACGATACAGCAGCCACATGTGTCAATCAGGGGGTCTTCGAGAAAGAGAACATTGGAGCAATCAGGCGGAGATATTTCGCATTCGCCAGTTCCACTTCCTAGATTAAGGAAACGCAAGCGATGATGGAAGGAAGCAGCAGTCATACAATGAAGCACCAAGCCTCTTTACCTGGGTCACGGTTCAACTGCAACTCGAGCTGCTCATTTGTACTTATAGTTCAGTTCAATCTAGGAATCGGACCGCCAGACATGAGATCTCGCAATGTATGATACGATCATTCATGGTATCACGAATGCTGAGCACGTCCAAACTGAAACTGATAGTACTTGGCCGAATGATGGAGATCAACTCGCGCTGCACGTGCCACTTCGCCAACGTCTATCGTGCTGGAATTTCCCTAGAGCCCGAGAACAGAACGGATGCAGGCCGTTCAGCTGGAGATGACTCTACTACCCTTCCCTTGCTGATCTCGAGAAACTGTGGTATTTTCTAAGACTCCAGAGTTGCTGAGCATCGTACGTAATCGACTGAGATGCCATCGAATCATACCATCGGCATCGAACAAGACAAGTGACTTCTCTACGCCATAATATCACAGTTTACTAGGAGCCTTACATTCGCAGGGATGGCATACCAGTACGATACATGCACACGAAGAAAATTAATCATGTGCAGCAAACCCGAAGGCATATTGCATGTGCGTGTTCGATCTCCGTACGGGGTAAGTGGGGGCACTACGAGAGATACAACTGTAATCATGTTCACTACATCCTAAATCTATGAGACGACAGACAGGTCAGCTGTCACGGTGTATAGCACTTCACCCATTCCATGCCATGAACAAATCGACTCATGTCGTAAGAAACTCTAGAACGTCCGATGATTAGGGTACTGCGGGGCCACCACAGGGTCGAACGGTATTCATCAGGGACCCACAGGACAAGCTCCTCTCGTGGACCTCTGATCCATCCTGAATCCGAGTCGAAACTAAAAGTGTCACGTGGATCGCCGACACCGCTTCCTTCGTACAGCGAATGCGGCTCGAATGAGTGGTCAGGATATGTATTATAGGGCTGCTGTGATAGGGGCGGACACTGACCAGGAGATTGCATGGATTGAGTAAGTATGCCAAAGGGTGTCACAATCGATGTGCCCTGCTTCGGCAGCCTGACACTACGACACTGCCTGGGTTGATAAGGCGAGAATGCGACTGCATGTGTCTTTATGTTCGCATTATCAAGTTCCACATCACACACCCGGATGGTCTCGTCATACGAGCAGGAGACAACCCGGGACCCGTCTGGAGAGAATGCGACAGAGCTGACCCAGTCGGTGTGTACTTCGAGTGGCTTGACGACCTCCTCGCCCGTGTTTGCATTCCACACCCGGATCGTCCTATCACGCGAGCAGGAGACAATCCGGGACCCGTCTGGCGAGAATGC
>KV722437.1:0-72501 GCA_001687445.1 Obba rivulosa | reverse complement strand
TGGTGTGTCCTTCGAGTGGCTTGACGAGCTCCTCACCTGTATTTGCATCCCACACCCGGATCGTCTCGTCATGTGAGCACGACACGATCCGGGACCCGTCCGGCGAGAATGCGACGGAGCTTACCAGGCTGGTATGTCCTTGTATATGAAGAATGGTTTCCCGCCGTCTCTGTATTCCCTGAACATTGAGTATGGGAGTATTCATGAACTTGCACCAAAGCTCTTTGCTGATTTTAGAGTTCATGTGGATAGACGGAAGTGCGGAAATATAGATGTGTGGTACACTCTCCTGAATTGCGCCTCGACAAGAAACAACAAACTCATTTGCATCATTCAAGAATTTGGCTAGTGACTGCGTCAAGTTACCTCGCTGAAATAGGGCATCTCATCAGATCAACATGTTGTACGATAAAGACTGTACCGTACCGTTTCATGTGCTGTCAACACTCTCAAGATGACACTCGATGCCAAGCTGACCTTCCCGATCGCACTGAGGACTTCGACCCAGAAGAGAAATTTTCGCGGCAAGATCTCCTCAAGCGAGCGAAGCAACGCTGGAATGTCGGTAGCTGCGAGTAAGTGGTGTGGCCAGTACAAGCATGAATAGATGAGATGAGCAGGAATTGCCGCAAAATTCTGCTTCGAATTAGGAAGATATGATGTTTGGCATCCGGACACATTGAAACGCAGTGCTTCTGAGGCCATGACGTTGATGCAAGCACGCGTAAGGTCGCAATGGCCGTCCAACAGACTGAGGAAGAATTTTTTGGTGCGTTCTCGAGTCGTGAGATAGTCGCCGAAAGAGGCATGGAAAGTGGATACAACGCCACTGTCATTTCCCGGAGGGATACGAATGACAGCATGCAAATGCTCGAGCGTGCTTCTGAAATCTTGTGCAGAAATAGTGATCAGGTTGCTAAGGGCGGATAGACATAAAGGTTCTCGGATAGCGAGGATGGCCGCCAGAATCCTCTTCATCATCGAGATCTCCTCCTCATCGCGCTCAGCTGGATCCATTGCTCGCTCAAGGATGAAGGAGTACATGTCATCGATCGTCTTCGTCAATGGTTGACCGGCAGTGACAGCGAAGCCGGCAAGCTTCCGAAGACGGCGCACAGGGTCCTTCTTGACGTATTCCGCCGCAGTAAATGCGTAGATAAACAATGTGCCTGCGTGGCGTGTAACAGTAGCGACATCCATACGGTTCGGCCAGTCTGGTGGAAACATGTATGAAGGATCTGAAATGTTCCTTTGGTTTCGTATCTCCTGGAAGCGATGGGTCAGATAGTGGGAGATGTCGGCCTCGACGAAGTCCTGCTCCACGTCGTGCAACCGTAGAACACGACGGAGACTGGATTGTCCGGCCTGCAATTGAGCTCGAATATGATGCTCTGGTCGAGAGGTGAGAAAGAACTTGATAGGAATAAGGGGTGACTTGGAGACCAGCTCGGTCAGCATGACCTCTGTGGCTTTGTCGTCTGAGCACTCATCGAGCGCATCTATGACGAAAACCAATGTGGGTGGTGTCGCACCAAATGCGTCACGGAGAGGCGTCTCGAGCAACCGTTCTACTTGGAGGTCAAGCCGGTCGTGCGCGGCATCCGGGTGCTCCCGCAAAATGTCCAGTAAGGCCAGCTTATATGCCGCATGTTGACGAGCCAGCGAGGTTGCGAGAGTCGGGATTATGCGTTTCACATCGTCTCGGACTGTTCCTCGAGAACAGAAGAAACTACCACCAAGCGAACTGTCGTGGGAGAGTATGTGGCAGAATGAACGCGTAATGGCAGATTTGCCCGTGCCAGCCATACCATCGACCCAGAACATGCGAGGCGCGTCAGGATCGTTCCTCCAGGCGTTGAGGTCCTGCAAGAGGCCAACACGAGTGCCGTCCATGCATGCGTCTCCATCTTGAGCGTCGATTCCAGCACCCGGGACATGTTCAAGCTTTGCCAGTATATCTGAGAACGGTCAGCAAGATCCTGCATCGACATCGGAGCGCTCACCTTTGGCTGCAATGTCTTCCACCTTCCGTTCTATATTGAGATTGCACTCAAGCTGAGATTACAGGTAAGATCCAATGATACTACTGCAGATGACTATAGCTCACTTTGAATTCCTCTGCCATGGTCGCCAGCACCCGAAAGACGCTTTCGATGTCTTGTATATCACCTAAGGCCTCGACGGCACGCCTAGCTGCTCCACGTTCCGTCTTAGTCTTGATGACTTTCTCAATTGAGTCGAGCTCCCTTCAGGCCCGTAATGAGTTGCCATTGTAAAGCACAATGCTAAGACTCACTTCACAAAGTAATCGAGACGCCTACGAATGACAGGGGGTATGTCCTGCTCGGAGTTGTATCGAGAAAGAATAACCTGGAATCCCTCGATCTTGTGGGCGATCTCCAAGAAGCCACTCCGTGCGTCTTCGACATTCTGTCTCGTATACAGTCAGGAACTGCATTGAGACAATACGGACGAGCCACGTACGTCCACCGCATCCATTATAGCAACAACTCCGACAACGGCAGCCTTCAGCGGGAGGAAAAGGTCACTGCCGTCGCCCACAGTCTTTAACACTCCCTTCAACACCAGCCATCCTGTCCTTCCGGCTGACGTTTCAGGCTTTAACGTCGCCGTATCTCTAGTCGAATCCTCTGACCCGTCCTCCCTGCCTGACAGAGCACTTCCGACCGCCTCCGGGCCTATCGCCAACGTAAGTAGAGGACCGGTCGCACTCATCAGTCCATCCGCTACGGTACTTCGGGGAGAAGCTGTCTTCTGTTTCTTGCGCCTCCATAGCAGAGAGGATCCCGCGGACATCGCTGAGCACCAAGATATCTGAAGAGATGGTAAAGCAAGGAGATAAAGCGAGGGAGGGTGGACGTAACACCAGGGATACAGAGAAGGGTTATGGTTAGGAAGGGAAGTCTTTCAGCGTACCAGGCACGAGGCTCAAAGTTTCTGCAGCGTGCCCTACACGCCATCTCTGAAGCGCCGTCAATAGCAGCTATTGACACCGTGGGCATCAAAAGATGGCCCAGCCCGGTACATGCTGAGCCCAGGCTGGGATCTGAACGTCTGTACTCATCATGTTCGTGAGAGGCCGAGTTTGAGTGCATTTTAAATGTCAGTGTACATCTTGAGTACACTTGAGTGAACGCTGAGTACATGGAAAATTTAGGAACATTCTAAATGTTGCCAACATGGCCTAAGGAAGAGGTCGTTCATGAACGGGTAGGATGGGCGCCGGAGGGGCGGAAGCTGTTCCAAAAGCTTGCGGCAATGCAGTGCGACCGTGTTCACAAGAGCTGGGCCTCCGTGCAGGACCCTCTCGCGCTACCGAGCCAAAAAGATGACAAGCTGAGAGCCTGATGTGTCGAGTTTGTTGCCATAAGTTCCGCAGCAGACATATCGGAGGAAATGCCCCGAGACAGCAGGTGCAGAAATACCCCCATAGTGCGAGCGCCGAGCTGCAACATCCCGGCCCCGGCCGGCTCGGCCCGAGCAGTAACAACCATATTCGTCTTGTGCGGCGCGCCGAAGAGGATGCTCTTTTTGTGCAGGATGCCCACCCCGGCCGCATCTTCGTCGAGGATCAAGAGCCGGTTTTCTGGTGTGTAGGAAGACGGACTTTTGCATCTTTTGAGACTAGCCTCACAGGAGGGCGCTTCCCCCGCTGTGGTGCATATGCTACCGTGCCATGCTATCATCGGAACGCTTCCTCTTCATCCGCCCCTGGTTCCGCGGCTATTTGTAGGGAAGTATTGGGACATTGCATACATTGTGAAGCGCAAGAAGGGGCAGGGAAAACTTTAGCCGCTAGATGGTGTCCAAATCGAGGACACGAGCCTTAGCATCCTGCAACGAGCACTCGTCTGGTCCTGGCTCTGTATATGGGCGACCACATCGATGCCGCTTATCTTCTGACATATGAGTGAACAAGGCGCCGACAATCTAGCTACCGCTGCTGTCTCCAATCCCAATCCCACCATTGACACTGGTCAAAATGACACTCAGGCGGAGGTGGCGGCCCCACTAGACAGGAAAGCACTATTGCTGCTCCTTGTACAACATTTTTCAAAGTACGCACCATTTACTATCTGCTCTGTTTCTGAGCTCCTGATCGTGCACAATCGCTCAGCTCGTGGGGCTTGCGCACAGCAGAATTCGCGATCTATCTCTTCCTCGTCACCTTGTTCCCGGACACACTCCTTCCAGCATCGCTGTATGGATTCTTCACCACAGGAGTCGCTATCGTCTTCTCTGGGTGGGCGGGCCGTCAGGTGGACATCCGCAACAATCTGCGTATAGTCCAAGCCTCCGTCATCATCATCAAACTGGCGGACTGCGCGGCTTACGGTGCATCGCTCGTCCTGTTCACTGCCCATGGCCACCAGCTGTCGCACCCATGGTCTTCTGCATTATCCCGCGGGATGTTCGCCCTCATCGTCGTCGCAGGCTGTGTCCACAACCTGGCAAACGTCACCATCTCGGTGTCGATTGAGCGGGACTGGGTCACGGTAATTGCAAGCGGCTCCTCGGACAACCTCACCACGCTCAACACGTATATGAGGCGTATAGACCTCCTGTGCAAACTGCTCGCACCCCTGTTTGTCTCGCTGCTCACGACTGCCGCGTCGTACACGTTCGCTGCTTACTTCCTCTGCGGCATCGAAGGGGCTACGATGCTATTCGAGCTACTTTGTGAGTTATGATTACACGCCGAGGCTCATCACTTGACACCACTTCTTGCCTTAGGGATCAGCGTCGTGTACCGTCGTTTCCCTATGCTGAAGGGCGCCCAGGTTGCCAGAGATGCTCTGCTACAGGAACGAGTCCACGATCCACATCGCCACCAGATGCGCAGAGTCCAAGTCAGTCTGAAGAATCATTTGCTCGATTGGATCGAATTCGTCCATCATCCCGTCTTCCTATCCTCGCTGTCGATTTCGTGCCTTTACTTCACCGTCCTGAGCTTTGATGGGACGATGCTGAGCTACCTGAAGGCCGTGAACTACAGCGATCCGTTCCTGGCCGGCATGCGGGGCCTCAATGTCGTCGCGGGCTTGGCGGGAACGTTGGTGATGCCGCTGCTTGAGCGCAAGCTGGGGCTTGTCCGGGCCGGCAATTGGAGCATATGGTGCAGTCCATGGGTACCCTGAGTCGTTTCTCCTACTGATCAGCCACAGGTCGGAAGTTGTCTGTCTTATACCAGCGGTTGTCTCGTTCTTTGTGGGTGCACCTTCTGTTGGGGGTCACGCTCCAGCGTGGAATTCGGTGCTGCTATTTGGAGGTGAGGTGTAATTGTGAAACTTGGACGTGCAAGAATGCTCATTATTGGGTTTCAGGCATGATGCTGTCGAGGACCGGCCTCTGGGCGTTTGATCTGTGCCAATTGAAGGAGCTGCAACTGGCTCTAGAGTCACATCCCCGTCGTAATTCTATGTGTGTTCTGCATCTCCATGTGGTCCAGCATATTGCTAACCTCGACACATAGAACGGCGCTGCAGTTTTCGCTTCAAAACGTTGCGGACATGCTGAAAGTAAGAACGTGCTCTTTGCTCCTGAACTAGGCCTCGCTCACGCTGTGTGATAGTATGTCCTGACAGCCGTCTTGTCTCGTCCATCACAGTTCAAATGGGCAGCGCTCGCATCCTACGTGAGCGTTGTGGCAGGGGCAGCAGCTTACCTTTTGTACGTCAGGAAGGAGCGTGGTCACATCTTCCACGAGGTGTGCAGCGAGCGGATGCCGTTGCTTGTAGCATGGAGGGCGCGGTAACTTCTGGGGTTGCTTCGGACGCATA
Organism: Obba rivulosa; assembly: GCA_001687445.1. Taxonomy (NCBI): domain Eukaryota; kingdom Fungi; phylum Basidiomycota; class Agaricomycetes; order Polyporales; family Gelatoporiaceae; genus Obba; species Obba rivulosa. Next base: position 66,700 of record KV722437.1, on the reverse strand, counting down.
TGGTCCCTGAATACTGTTGGAGTGTGCGTGGTGCTCTCTGTCTTTGGTTCAACTACTATACTTCCATTTGGACCAACTGCCACCCATCAGTATATCGACATAAAAGCCGTCTTAGGAATTCCCAGGACGATGTGTACGCGTTCCCCATATACCATATACACTGCTCACTGGTACGAGAAGACAAATGTGCTGCCTACCGTGGAAAAAAGAAAAAGGGCAATTACACCGCGAGGCGTATGCACATCTATGCACACGAGGACGGGCATGCCTTGCATTTGAATTCGCAGGCTGAAGAATACCGTGCACCAAAATCCACCTACTTAACTTCCTGCAGGAAGTTTCATCCACGCTGCGTGAGAGATATCGAATGATTCCACATCCTCACAGTGAAACTCAGTATACCATCGAAGGATCTGGGGAATTCCGTTTCAGCCGCCCGCGACCCACAAGATTTTCTATACCTGGAACGCGGTGCTGTATCGGTACACCTGACTAGTACGAGTCTTGCCGTATACGTGTGTAGTGGACTGTTGTACTGAACCTGTGCCGCAAGCGCTGCCACTGCCGTGTGGCAATACTACAAATTGACATGATAAGTACTGGTGGGTACGTGCTTCGCTTTTGCCACTGCCTCAGCACCGCACTTCCTGTGAGTGGGGTACTTATAATACACGCTGGAGGCTAATAGCCAATCCCACAGACTGCGGCGGCTATTCTGCTTCAGCACAGACGCACTTCCTAATGGACTCTCCTAAGGAAATCAAAGACGACTGGTATCGAGATAGCGACGTCAAGAGAAGCGACGCTCAGAACGAGGACGATGTGAGCGACGATGAAACCGGGCGTGGGCACGCCACCTGTGCGAGCGCGTTCGCGCACATTGCTCTTCAGCACCTCTCATTTTTTCTGTACTTATACCCTTGCTACCGTGCGCATTTCACCGACTCATCCTGCTTCTGCAGGGCTTCCCCAGCCATATGCAAGATTCTTCGCATTGACGGAAACATCGTCGCAGCGACACTCAGCCTTGTGGCCTCGGGTATGTGCGCCGTCGGGTTTCTCTGCGCTGTCGGTATCGCTGTGCTGCACACAGTAAAATGGAGAAGAGCCTCCCAGGTAAGTCTTCCTTGCATCATCCTCGAATTGCCTTCAATTGCGTCCAGACTCCGGCCGAAGTGCCACCGGTACGTTCGAAGGTCTACGAGTGCATTCGTATTGTTCCAGTTGTGTGCTTTTTGGGGTAAGCCCTCTGATGCATTGTTGGCAGCGTATGCTAACTTGAATCGCAGCGCCTGCCTACTTACGCTGTCGTGCATTGCAGTCGGCATCTGGCCAGGGCAGTCCCTGAGAGGCAGTGATGAGCCTTCCTACCTCCCGTCATTTGTGTTTTCTTCCCCCTTCCTGCACGCTCAGTGGGTATTCGCGACGATGAATCTTGCTGCAACCGCGGTATCTTGCCGACGAGACTGGATTCGGCATCGCAACCGATCTCCCCCGTCTCTCCCTCTCTAAAGCACTGATATATTTTTCTGAGCACGATCCCATGTTTCGACGCCAGACTGCCACCTAGTCCGTCTCCGAGACTCAGAGTACTGGTATGCAGTATGTAGACCGCCTGTCTCGGTATTATGTATTCTTGCCATAGTAGCGACTCCGTGGTATACCAGTAACAATGTTCCTGAGTCTGATGATGTCCCCAGCATAGCTTGGGTTGGCAGCTGCCGTGTCACAGCCTCATACTTGCCCGCTGCGCGGCTCGGTTGCTGCCGTGTGCAGGGCTTTTGCAGTCGTAGCCGACTCGCAACTGTGGCGCTGAGTGTGCAGCAGGCGGCGGACCTTCATGCGTTCATGCTGCCGTTGCCAGTCTCTCTCGCAGTCCGAAAGCAGTTCTCGAGCACTCGGACCCGCAGGAGCACCAAGGACGTCCTCCTCACCCGTTCACGCGTCACCAACCTCGGCCTCCTCTTGCTAGCCTGCTTTGCTGCATTCTCCTTTGTCCTCAATCTCGGGTGGTACTTCTTCGCGGATGCACGGGCTGTCGAGGTACCGTTAGTAATCGAGCGGCCCCGCTTGCCATATACCCCGCCGACGAGCGTGCTCGACACGATACAGCGCGACGAGACGCTGTCGGCCCTCACGCATCTCATTGTAGTGGCAGGACATGCCATTTGGAAGGGAAACGATGCTGCTGAGATACTAGACGAGGACCAGTGGATCCTGGAGATATATCAGCGTGGTGGGGGACGCGTCAATGCCTTCGTACAGCACATCATGACAGGGTGAGTGACGACCTGTGAGTCCCGTCGAGAGTCGTCATTGAATCGCCTCGACAGTGCACAGCTCGCTGCAGAGGATGCAAACTCGCTTCTGATCTTCAGTGGGTAAGACCCTCCCGACCATCCCACTGGAATACTCGCTTAATATCATCGGACTATACAGTGGCCAGACTCGCCCGTCGTCGACGACGACGGAAGCCGAATCATACATGCGCATCGCTGTCCTCTCCGACGTCCTACCTATCTCTCCGCCCGTGAGCGGCCTTGACGTGACCGTTCGCGCAACGACCGAAGACTATGCACTAGACTCTTTCCAGAACCTCTTGTATGCGATTGCACGGTTTCACGAATATACCAACCGATACCCCGAGAACATTACGGTCGTTGGCTACGAAATGAAGCGGCGGAGATTCACCGAGCTCCACCGTGCCGCCCTGCGCTGGCCAGAGTCGCGCTTCCGCTACATAGGCGTAGACGTCGACGGCGAGGAAGCGGTCAAAGCCAAGGATGGTGAGGTGAGTGGCTATGTCCATGATCGAGCAACTGGTAAACGAGGCTGATCGTGCTGCGTAAGATCATGAACGGATACCTGCCATACACGTTTGACCTCTACGGCTGCCACGGCCTGCTGCTCTCGAAGCGCCGGGCACGCAACCCCTTCCATCGCTTCCATCCATATTACACCTCTTCCCCAGAACTCGCCACCCTCATGAACTGGTGTCCTGGGCCTGCGGAAGGAGGCCAGACGACAGTCTACGGCGGGCCTCTTCCCTGGGACCATCTGGATAACGTCTCATCAGGCGACACCTAGTCGGCCATCAGCATATGGACTATCTCTCCAGACACCGACATTCCGATGGACTGGATCGTTGCTTGCATGTGGGGATTTCGCCATGACACCTGGCGCAGGGAAAGCGAAGACGGAACCTTCCACGTCGGTCGGCGTCGCCATACATATTGTTGCCCGGAACGGAGACGCCAGCGCAAGCTGGCAATGCATTCCATCAAGACTAGGTCGGAAGGCAGGCGATTGGTCACCGGTCACCTCCTGACTGAGATGTCTGACTTCGGGACTCTCTACTCCACACCACCTTATATCTAATGTAGGGCGAGGTACACACTCGCCTTGGCTATCTCGGATACAGCATGCTGAGCAATGCAGCTTTGTCTCTATCGTCCCTATCCGCTGCCTCGCATTGTCCTGCTGATGGTGGGGCGATGTGAGACCTTCCTAGTATTCCTCAGTGCCGTTCTCTGCCTGCTCGTGATATACGCAAATTCCTCGATGTCCAGCACCGCTTCCTAATCCTGCACAATCGCGTCTCGCGCGACTGCCTTTGTGACATCTTCACGCACCTTGTGTACGACATGCTCCAACTCTGCCCGGATGTCCCGCACTTCGTATCTGACGTAACCTTGAGCCCTCTGCATCTACTGGTACTTGGGACAACTTCCGTGTAGCCAACAGCTGCATTAGCAAGACCCTGGCCTTTACCCCGGCTCATTGAGTATTGGCGTTCGCTGCGGATGTGTTCCTTTGCCTGTACAAACAAACAGCGTTAAATGTGGACGACTTCTCAGCGCATCTACGCAAAGCAGAGAGTACTGCCGATCAATGCACTTGACATACCTCATAGCCGTCTTCCGGGATGGGCACTAGTTTCGTGGCACGAAGTTAGTGCCCACCTCTCCGGACCTCCGAGCCGTCTCTTCCGGGCTGCATGGCTTTCATCTTCTCTTATGTGGTCTACATATATGGAGGCCAGATGGCATTAGCTCGCCGACGATAATGTTCGGCGAGGCGGTAATGCTTTAAATATCGTCGCCCAAATTAGCTCGCTGGAACGCAACAGGCGTTCACCTTGGTGCCATGAATATTGTACACGATGCAAACACGCAATCAGACTGGGAGTCGGGAGAGGTTCGTGAATGACGCTGGGGGGCATGCCACATCCGTGCTTTCGCTGCAGCTTCTGATCAATGATATGGTTACCACTTAGCCTGCAGCGACGACCACGGTGCGTGCCACGGAAAACGTCGCGGAGGACCGCCCTCCGGCGTACGACGGCTATGCAGACGGGATATATGATGGCACGCACATTTGCTCAATGGTGCGCAAGACCGTCGCGGCATCCGCGCTCACAAAGGGGGATCGCACGTCTCTGAGACTAGACAACAGGAGGAGGACATTAATGTCCGTATTTTGAACGACTTTCTGTTATCTCGTGTTGTTTATAGCAAGAATACATGGTCATTGGCCACGAAGTAATTTTTCTAAGTCATGCGTTCTGGGTGCAGCAGAGCGCAGCGGTTTCTAATTCGGGTCATAAACTGCGTGGGTGGATACTATTGTTTGGAGGTCGGACCGACTGTATGGCGCTATGGCCGAGCGGTTAAGGCGACAGATTAGAACGATCTGGAAAGGCAGTATAACTATCTGTTTCCCTATGGGAGCGTGAGTTCAAATCTCACTGGCGTCGTTTTTTTCTTCCGCTAAGCGTTGTGTATCCTGCATGTAAATCAATCGTACCTAGATGCGGAATGCGGAAAAGAATACCCTGCGGCAAGTGTGAATGATGAATACCTGCAGTCGAATCCAATACAAATGAGCTTGATCTGTGGTCTGAGACTTCACACTACTTCCGTAGCTGTTAACATGACCTCCCTGGGCCGTGCGTCGGTAGTGTTCCCCACGGAGTTCCCATACAATTGAATAACCAGTAAAACAACAACAGAATCACCAAAGAGCTCGCAGGTGACTAGCATCTGCCACTAATAATTACAGTCTACAACCGTCAGGCGCTGTACTACCGGAGCACATATGTTATGAGGATGTCAATAATGATAGTCGTAGCCGTCGTGAGATGGCATCAGCATCTGGGGCGACATAGGAACCGTTGCCGTTGGCATTCGCCACACAGCCCGTCACAGCCAGCTCCCGTGTGGAGGCACGGCGGGTGTCCGAGCTGTCACGGGTAGCGGGGTGTTCGCCGGAAGGGGCAACCCGGGTGGGCTCGATGCGGAGTACAAACCGCGGTCAGGGCTGGGGTGGCCCACGGAGGTGGGGTCGCTGCTGTACCTGCTCACGTCATCGCTCGCCCGGAAGTCCGTCTCGAAGGCGTCACGCACAGGCGGCTTCGCCTCGTGCGCGTGCTCCTGGATGCCGAGGACCACGTGCGACAGCCGCAGGGGGGGCGCGGGCTGCACAGACACGCGCGGGGGTGTATGCGGCAGCGACACGGGGACGCTGGCGGGCTTCACGCCGGCAGGGAGTGGTGCGACGCACATGTCGTGCTTGAGGCGCTCCAGGTCCGTGGTGAACATGTCCGGGTGCGGCTCGCGTCTGCGGCCGAAGAGGCGAGCGACGGACTTTGGGATGACGCTATGCGGCGGGAGGATGCGGCGCGTCACCGCGAAGAGGATCACGTTCGCGACACCTGAGCGGCGAGATGAGTATTTGGGGGACGTGGGTGTGCGACAACGTACCGGAAGTGAGATATATCGCATCGCTGTGGTCGAGAGTCAGAGTCACTCAACGAGAACTATGGGGGACGCACCTGAAGATGGTCGCGGTGAAGGGGACGTCGTGCCCGGCCCATTCCATGAAACGGCATACGCCAATCGGAAGTATCATGATTGTGTAGCTGAGCTGCGTTGCGTCAATAAAGCAGATTTCGCAGCCCACATAGGATAACATACTGGGTATCTGGCGGGAATAGACCTTTAAGCAAATCGTTGACGCAGCGGATACGAGCGACTCACAGGAGCATCTGCTTTGCAACCTTCATAGCGTGGTCGTCCACCCCTCTCGAGGCAGCTCGTTCCGCGTCACGAGGAAATGAAAAGCTGACACGCCACCCGTTCACCCAGATATTGCCACGCAGATTAAGGAAAATCAGCAGGTACAGGACGAATGTGACAACCGCGGAGGAGAACATCTATGGCAATTAACTCTGAGCACCTGGTTCATACGGCACATAAATCGATACTTACAAACATGTAGTCCAGCCTGCATTGTGGCCATGAACCTTGTTGGTAAGTACGCATGTTATCTGGTAGCCCAGACGACTTACGTTATATGCGATACCTCATACCCGTTGGAGATCCAGCACCAGTATCCCGAAATACCATCTGTATGAATTTCGTTGGTGAACTTCGATGAAAGGAGATGCACAGCACGCACAGAAGGGACCCTTGCTGTTACTCTGGACCGCCGCAGGGCCGACCATAATGAGCGTGCCAATAGCCGACCAGCCGCCGATTAACACAGCGTACATGACGTACGTCCGCACTTTCCAGCGCAGGAACAGGATCCAGAACGCGTTCATGGCGATGGTCTGAGAGGTAATGTGGACATTCACTGATCAGTCGGAGAGGTCGTGGCATGATATGTCAAATTACCGTATTCCTGAAACGCGAAAAGCGAGAATGTAGTCAGCACGCAAGTGAGGTGAGATAAGGCAATAGGCTGCGTACCAGTATGCATTGCCCACGTCCGCAATCTGCTTCAACGCGCCTGAGAGCCGGCAGCTGGAGCGGGTATTCTACAGAAAGGTGCTTAGAATCACTCACCCTGCGCCGTGCAGAACGGCTCATATGTCACCGCTCCGTTCATGTACCATCTCGAATTCATGAGCGAGCCCACGCCTAGGAGGTTGTGAGCCGCCGTCGGGTGTAGGATAAAGCGCATACATACCTTGACAGAGATCGCATAGGAGGAGGGAGATGAAGTACGCCGCGACGCGACTGCGGATGAATAGGTTTGGGTTCGCCGACTTGCGCGTGTTCCAGGCAGACAGCTAGTGGTGGGGCGTAAGTAGGCGGGCGGCTGGAGGGAGCCATAGACTTACCCCAAGAGCGACCAGGAGCCCTATCACGGCCAGTGTTGATAAAATGGACACGACTATCAAAATCTGGACAATTGTGAGCGCATACAGTGGATACGGAAGACGAAAGATGACTCACAACGATGCCCTTCAGCTCCCCGTGTGTGTATGGAGTCTTGAGAATGAACTCGCTCCCATCCGGGAGAATCGAAACGGTGCTGGCCATCGTTTGAGTCGCAAAAGAGGTCACACACAGATTACGTCCACCTGAGCGAGGGGCAGATAACAGTAGAAAATTACAAGGGGCCCAGCCCACTTGAGGATAAACTAGAGTACAGCACGCGCACAATCAGCGCGAACAGAGACGGTGATGGTCGCAGACGAGGAGCGTCTCGACAAACGCCTTTGCTTGATACTTAAGTATGCTGTACCTATCGGGCACCAGTTCTCTCAAACAGTTTTCGCGCATCAGCCGCCGACGCCACCGAGGAGCGGTGCAGACGACCCTGAAGCGTAGCAGCGGCCTAGGAGCGGGTGCAAGACAAGGCATTTCACAAAATCACTGATGTTGGGGTCGGTATCTTTGGTGTGATGGTATTCTCCAAGCAGTCGACAGCAGTCGGGCGAGGATGCATCTGGATGCATGGTCGAGTGGCGACCGGCCACTGCGAGCGACGCAGAGCCGAGCACAGCCGCCGGCGCTGCGCGATCTGCCGATTCGTGCCTGGCCAGCGCCTACCATCGACGCCATGTCCATCGGCCTTCTCCCTTCGCAAGCCGATTCTCGACGACGTATCTCGCAGAAATGAGTGACATGGAGAGATCCTGCCATCGGCCTGCTCGTTGTGCTTGCTGAAATGCTTGTGCCTTACACGCTCGATCGATGTGTTTGCTGTCGTTTGCGGTCACTCAGCTGACAAGCCGCCCTCCCACCATCAACTTACAAGTATACCGATCATGCACTGTTGCGTTCTTTGCCCAAGTGTGTATAACTCGTATCGGTGCTACGCAGTTGCACTACATTGGACGCCACTACTGTTCCAACACCACGCATCTCCATAATATCGCAAGCAGGTGAACAGACTGCAATTGCTGCCCGACAGGTTGGCCGTGGATGGCCGTGGATGGATAACTCGGCAAGAGGGGCTTCGATTAATGCGCCTGCCATGCAAGGCATCGCCGCAGCCACTCTGGGAGCGAAGACGTCAGGTGATGCGGACGAGCGATGACGTCGACGTGGATGTCGACGCGGACAGCGATCGGGCGTGCAGCAGCAGCATAAGAGTCGCGTCCATAATGCGTGCGTCGCAGTCTCCCCAGCCTCTCGCGCCTCCTTCAGAACCCCACCAATCCAACATGGCAGAGCGCAAGCGCAACAACAGGCTCTTCGACACCGCCATCGACACTGTGCCCGTCACCGTCGAGCGGCCCCCTTACCACCCCACTCACGAGGAGAATGCTAAGCTCATCAACCCCGGTACGTCTCAGCCTCGTCGCGCGAGGCCCGTTCCTCACCGGCACCCGCCGCCGCACCTCGACCCCAGGCACCGCCCACGCAAATATCGCCGCGTCCGTAACCGCGCCCGACGGCACCCAGAAAGATCGCTGGGTCGCGAGGCACTCGCACCAGACCGTCCTCCAGCAGCACTGCGACTTCTTCGACACGGACAATGACGGCGTCATCTGGCCCCTCGACACGTACCGCGGTTTTCGCGATCTCGGCTTCAACATACTCCTCTCGCTCATCGCCGTCTTCATCATCCACGCAAACTTCTCCTACCCTACCGGCAACAGCATCTTCCCTGATCCGTTCTTCCGCCTCTATGTGAAGAACATGCACAAGGCGAAGCATGGCAGCGATACTGGCACGTACGACGCCGAGGGCAGATTCATACCCCAGAAGTACGCACCATGCTGTCTCCTTGCGACGTTCGAACTCATGCTCCTACCCAGATTCGAGGATTTCTTCAGCAAATATGGCGGAGACAAGGACGGCCTGTCGAAATGGGACATCTGGCACGGGCTTAAAGGCCAGCGGGTCATCATGGACCCTATCGGCTGGTTTGGAGCGATTTTCGAATGTATGCATACGACTCACCTCGTCCCGTCCCTCATGTCGAGCTGATCGTGCCTCAGGGCTTGCCACATATATCATGCTTTGGCCTGAGGACGGTATCATCAAAAAAGAAGACGTGCGGCGTGTCTATGACGGCAGCATCTTCCCCCATATTGCGTCGCGGAGGGCCGGCAAGACGAAGACTAAGGCAACTTGAGCTAGACAGTACACTTGCACTCTATTGGTTCGCTATGGGACATTGACTGAGGATAGTCGTCTCTCTCTAGAACACTCCGACCTTGTATTACCTTGTAGCAGGCATGCCTTGATAGGCACTTGACTTTCGCACATTTCCTTGTAGCATAAAGTACTGTGTTGTAGACTGAGGAAGTTCTCAAGACTTTGCGTGTATTTCCAGCATCGCTATTGTTGGGCCATTGACTTGTTCAAGGAACTTCGACGCTCTCCACCTGTGAGACTGTAGATTGATAGTTTATTCCTGCAACAGCTAAGGTGACAGAATATCGACCATGTGTTTACAATCTCGTAGCAGCTCTATTTCCGACTGATCGTTTCGCGCATCCTCAGCGGCAGCCATCAGCGGCGAAGGTATGTACTGAAGTAAACACTTTTACGTGCGTCATCGGCGACACATGCCGCGGGCATCTACCCATATCTCGACCAGGAATATGGGAAGGATACCGTTGAGAGTGATTGAATAATGGCTCAGTAATTCTGTGCAATAAGGGCGGTGATTATTCTAACAATCCTCAAAGTAAGTCCTGTGTGACAATTCTGTCAGGCGTATACTGAGGAAGTTCTCAAGACTTCGCACGTATTTCCAGCATCGCTGTTGTCGGGCTATTGACTTGTTCCAGGAACTCCGAAATGATATATCGGCATCCGAATTTCAGTCGACTTGATGCCAGCGATCGTGTCTCCACTCGTTGGCGGTCTGGCAGAGGTCGGAAGCTGGCCCTCATCCTCGCACTTCTCCGAGTGAGTAGTAAAAATCGGAAACCGGCTATCATTCTTGGATTAACTTGATGCAAGACCGGTGAAAAATCGACGATCGTCAGAAAACAGTGTGCCAGCGCTCTCCGTCTGTGAGACTGTGGATAGATAGTTTAGAGACACGAAGGTGACAGAATATCGACCATGTGTTTACAATCTCGTACAATCTCTATTTCCGATTGATCCCTTCGCACATCCTCAGCGAAGGTGATAGAACATCCGTCATGGGTTACAGTCTCGCAGCATCTCTATTTCCGACTGACGGCTTCGCACATCCTCAGCGGCACTCGGCGCGAGAGCCATCAGCGGCAAACCAATGCATTGAAGTAGGTGATGCATCAGATACTACGCGCGTCATCGGCGTCACATGCTGCAGCGGTAAGATACCCAACGACTGGCGCAACATAGACGTCGACCAATTCGCGGTGCTGGTAAGAAGCATGGAGGACGGTCCGGCGAGAGGATGGTCTGCGGGCCGATGTTGCATAGATGAAGGTAGTCTCGCAGCGTCAAAAGGCCGTACAAGTTCTCGCCAAGTTCTCGGTGGGCTGTGTGACCATCGTGTACAGACAGACTATCAGAAGAACGCGTTGCGGGAGGACCGAGCCGGTTATGCGGGCACTTAGCAAAGGCCAGACGGAGGGTGGATGCACGCTATCGGACTACGGAAGAGTACCGCGCGGGCTTCCCGAAGTGTGGGAGGCATTAGGGCAATGGAAGTTAGTCTAGACCTCGTTCGTGCGCAGAACACCGGGGCAGTTGCCCCCGCCCCGCGGTGATCTTCCTCCCCGTCGTGGTCGCACAGCGGCCCGATGCGCTCTGGGTCCTGTACGTCATAGTACGTTCTGCCCACATCCCCGCCGCGCGCGTTGCGGCGAAGGATGCCCGGCAAGGTCCCAAACGTGGATATCTGCTGCACGACGAAGACTTGGCCCACGCAACGGAGCGAGTCACCGTCGCGCGCGGCGCGACCACGTCAGGCACACGCGTGCGCGAGCCGGAGGCGTGAACTTGGGTACGGTGAGCTCGGGTCCCAGCTGCTCAGCAATCAGGCAGAACCACAAGATGTGCCGGTGCCCTGCCACGCGGCGGTGTACCTGGTGGGCACGGTCAGAAGTACGGAGGTTGATATTGAGTCCTGCGAAGCTCCAAAGAACGTTGAACAGAAGAAATGGACCGGGCTAACTCAAGGGCAGTTATGTGCATGGCAGCGGGGATAACTAGCATCTAGACTCCTAGACCGTATGGAGCCCCAGGTGGGGCCATTGGAGTTAGCGTGGTCCGGATCGCCCAGTTCCAAGCTCGCTCTGTCCTTTTGCTCGTGGGTTCAAGTATTCTTTGTCCGCGGTTGATACGGAACGCCAGGAACGGTGCCGAGTGACGAAAGCTTTCGAAGACACTGGTCCAAGATGCTCGGTCACGAAGGCCTGGACAAATTCTGGCGGAGGCTGATGGGGTTGTTTGCTATACTAGTGGCGCGTGCGTTAGCACAAGTCGACCACGATTGCGCCGGGACCCACTGGCAGGATGTTCACATTCTGCCAGTAGTATTACCAGTTGGGTCGGTTGCACCGTTGAATCTATGTCACATACGAAGACACCCTGCGGCGTGCAAGACCCAGGAAAGGCGTGAAGACATTGAATCTGCCACCGGGTAAATCTGAGCTACATGATGACTTCCACGTGAAATATGCCAAATCCGTCCATACGATTTTTCTTTATGCGCCCGCCGCCAGCTGGTCCAATTTTCTCGCTATGAAGAGTCGACAAGTTGCTGCAAACACAAGTAGATCCGGTTTTCTGCAGACACTGAAACGCGGTAAATGATGGATGGTGCAAGTTTGACTGCTCCATGGACAGCCGATATGGTCAAAGGAGTCCCGGATACCAGAACTGGAATAATCAGCGCCCAAGAAACGAACCACGACGTCCTTCCACGACGGTTCTCGTATTTTCTGGTAGTTGCGGCACCCTGTGTTGTGCTATATCAACTGGCAGCCACCCATCGACTTCAGAGTCCTCAGCTACCCCCATTCTGTCCATGTCTCCAGATCTTGTAAGCCTCTGCGGGTCTTGTGGGTTCGTGATAAACTAACCAAGTACCCGGGCACCAGCGTCCCCGGCGGGTAGGCTCGTCATCAACCGATGTTCCTGTTACCTTCATTGCCGGCGAATTGGCCGGTCGCACCATCCGAGGAGAGCTAGAAGAGCTACAGAAGGCAGACCTGGGTCGCAAGTATGCATCAAACGCTCCTGCGATATCGTCGTCTTTGACATGCTTCAAGATACGCACGGAAAGATCGCAGGCCACTCGATCCCCCTCCTGTAATTCGCCTGAGACTCTTTGAGGTCATCGAGCCAGGGACTCCGCAAGAATATGAGAGGGAGTTCGAACATTACGAGTACGCCTGCCCACTTCCTTGCTAATAACCTCGTCATAATGCGTTGTGCCAGTGAGACCATTGCTTTCGGTTTGATATGTCACCTTGATGCCTTCCCGGTGCGCGGAGAAGACGGCTCTGAAAGCCTACCATGGGAGAACGCCGGAGATGAACAACCGCCGTCTGCGACGCGGCCGCCTCCTCCTCCAGCGTTCGTCACGACGCAGCCCCCGTCAATGTCACAGTATGCGCCGTTCTCCTACACTGTCCCTCCGCCTCCTCCGCCTCTGCATATCTTCACACAAGACCAACCAATGTCGGGTCTTTCATTTTCTGACTCCATGTCATCAAGTATGTCATTTCCTGCGAATCCATTCTCGGCCACCAGGTCATCCGCGTCGTACCAACCGACTGCTTCGCGAGCTTCCTCCTTCTATGGCTCACCCCTTCAATCATTGCTGCATGCCCCGGGAATGTCCTCTGACATCGCCCACCTTGTTCCAGCTTCTCCCTTAAACACCGCATCCCCAGACCCTACAGTGGCTTACTTCAATGACTTCGCAATCACCGAGAGCTCCAAATGTACCCGCTGGCTGATTGGAACGACGTTTTCTGAGGCAGCAGCGATTGATTACCAAGGGGAAAACATGCTGATTTTCGTGTTTCCGGTTCGTTCTTTTCTTCCCCTGCCTCTGGCCCCAACTCTTCGGACTTGACATCAAAGTCTTTGATATCTTGATATCGTTCTAACATATTCACACTAATATCTGACCACTAGGATATTGCTGTACAGCTCGAAGGTACATTCGTACTGAGATATCGTGCCTTCAATGTGTTCTCGCAGGCGGGAGGCGGCCATAGCGCTCCAATCCTCGCCGAATCTTATGGCGGACCCTTCAAAGTTTACTCCACGAAGGAGTTCCCTGGATTACATGCATCCACAAACCTGACCAAGGTAAGATGTCGGATCGCACAATGGTCCTGTTCCTGACTTACCAACTTTACCATGAATCCAGCACCTCTCTATGCTGGGAATACGGACGCACATTCGTGAGAACGAGCGCAAAAGACGCAAGAAGAGCGACATTGTACACTCTCCCATCGCTCCAAAGCCAGCCACTGGCCGGGCAGCGGCTCGGCACTCTTGGACGGCTTCAGGTGCCAGTCCGCGTGCTGCTAGGGTGGCTGCCCGCCCCGTTGATGCCAGGACGAGGATGGAACGTCGTGCAGACAACAATACAGATGATGAAGACAACGAGGATTCCGATCAATTCGCCGACGATGACTGAGATTGTTCCCCATTGACAAGCTCAGGAGACTTGGGGGTATAATTCTTATGACCTCCTGCGTTCTGGCGGCTCGCAGCAGTGTCGATGACAATTCATGACGATTTCAGCGGTCCTTACGGATTTCTCCCGTAGCGTCCGTATCTTTTCCATGCTTCCGATATCGATCTCTCGTATTTCCAGATTATAGTTCCTTCCACATTGCTATCTACTGCGACCTGTATTATACTTCACGTAGCTTCCTACTATGTGTTGTGCAATAGCTGTCGTGTGCGCGTCCCGATGCCTTCTGGAAGGTAAGGCGACATCAAGCCAGACGCGCGAATATTTATTCGGACTTCTCGCTTGGTTGCGAGATATGAGAAGTCTAATGTTGCCCTTGTGTGTAACGCGTACTACATTTATTCATGACGCGGAGGAACGTTCTCCAATCTTCGTCATAGTTATCAACAGCTGAACTTCAAACTGAGTTCGCCACTGCAGTAGTCTTATCTCCACTTCGGCTTCTTTGGATAAACTTAGATGGCTCTAAAGCGCACGAATGAGCGCTGCTCTTTCGCTGACAGTCGGAACCCTATTCTCATATCGGGAAGGTCGATCCCACCAACGATGACGATCTTCCGAATTGCTGCTCCATCACCTCCACCATGTCAAAGAGGGTGACTTCTGACCGCACCAGCTGACATAGAATGCTCTAGTATACCTGCCCGCGATAGCCGGTACATATCATACAGAACCAACACACTGGCAGACCCAGGCTTGTGGACTGCAAAGTAGAAGGGCTGGATGAGCCGAGAGGAGCCAGGGGCAGACTTAGTCGGAGCTTTATGCTGCTTCCTGCCACGCATCTTCTTGGCGAGATCACGGTCAGTCAGCCTCGTGGAGTTCGCCCGGAACATGTATGCAACATATTTGAGATTGTCCGTGACTTGGAACCCCAGAGTTAGACGGAGACACCCATTGACAATCTTCGTCGGCGTGGGCGGGGGAGAGGGTGATTGAAATGTTCATGTCCAACATTCCCATACATGCTCGCAAGGTAAACACAAGTCACCTCAAATGGGCAAGAGAGCTCCGGTCGACAGCACTGTGGGCCCAAGTAGTATGTGAGCTACGTGTAACACTTGCCCGTGTTTGCTCTGGACGACGCCTTAATCCACATGCTAGTAGTAGTCAGACCGAGTCACGAGGAAAGCTGAACGAAACTCGCACCTTCTTCGGCATCGTAGATTGCTGTGACGAACTCGCTGAGATGATACTTCCACGATGACGAAAAGGGTATCAACAGGAGGTCCATATGGAACCTGTCTATTGAACAAATTCCATGTCAAATAACGATACCGCGTATTAAGACCACATTAGCATCCCGTACGCACCCCCATGTGATTCTAACATAAATAATAGTATGGAAGAATGGACCTTGTATCTACACCGAATCATCTTTGACCAACCGGTGCGCCGCGGTCTCAGATGCCCGAAAGGAACCATTCCTACTGCAGCTTTATGAGTCGAATATTGTCAAACTTATTACTATTCACCATACCTTTCTCCGTAAATGTTCCGCCTGCCAACCACCATGGGATACCAAGTCATGCCATCCATGTAAGCAAGGCTCGTAGCAGTTGGCAACTTAAGCGCGCGGCGGAAAATGGCCCCAGGCGTGATGGGTACGGGACAACGATAATGCGCTATAACGGGAAGAACTTTTTTGAAGGGGTTTATCGTGGTAGAATGTGCGGAATTTCTTACCGTTTGACCACCCCTATCCCTGCGACTTCAGCTACTCGCCCTGGAATTCCAACAACGGGCTTGAGGTTGCCGAGACCGAATGGTTGTACGCTGCGCAAGGACCGAATCTGGCATTTCACACTCTTCCCATAAACAAAGTACGCGATCAAGAGTGCAGCTAGCGTGGTCGAGGAGTAGTGGCATAGAGCATGCGTCGCAATCGAAGGCGGTGGCAAGTTATGGCTGAACGATATCGAGGCGCACCGCCGCTTAACGCAATGTTGAAATTGTGAATTCAGCGCTGCCGAGTAGCTTGACAAAACCAGGAAATTTTCATCGGTTCCTGGGCATCAACAAAGATCCAAAAGCGAGAGAGTTGGGGCAGTTCAGTACCTTTGAGGAGCACCGCGATGCACACATTCCAGCACACGTGAAGCTTGTGCCACGGAGCCAAATTCCTGGGACAACGAAACACATAATACACTCTCTGCGGTGGATAGAGCCTAAAATATCGTCGTTCTGAGAGTGAAAAAACCCCAGGTATGCTTGAATGTAGTGAGTACCAGCCCATTGTGAGACCCAGGGCTTTAAACATACCCATAGATCGAATAACTTGCAGCGAGAGATAGTGGCGCTGATTCGATGATACGCAGCCTCTCTCGGCACCAGTCGTTCATCTCCTTGGTACGTGTTCAGTATCTCTGGAGTTCATGATGGCATAGCCTCATTTCGGGATAGCTGACGATTACATCTACACAGCTTACCAGCGGTAGTACAAACGACACGGACTCCTGGCTGAACACGGCCGCAGGGCCTTAGCTCCACGTCACTGGGCGGACATTGTCCAAACTCTCTGGTGACTCTTCAGTCACTCGCTGATTTTGGTGCTCTGACATGGTATGTGTCGTGCCACTCTTCTCGCCGAGTCTGAGAATATTCCTTCGTGAATCGTAAGGCTGGCTACCTAGCGGGCCCTACTTTGAATTATGATCGGAAATATAAGTAGCTACCGTCGTGATGCGCGTAACTCGTAGGCAAGGACAAATTTGGAGGTGCTCCGGGTATCTTTTTTGATTGATCCTTCTGCATGGGACCAAAGTTTCGCCGTATCGACAGTTGTTGTGTATCTTGTAAGGTAATCGGGCTGGGAAGGACAGAGGACACGATGCAATTCGAGAGCGAGTTTACCGCCAAAAGACAAGCCAGCGCGATGTACGTGTTCAGTGCCTCATATAACGTGTCCTCACTGAAACATCATGTACAAATACTTGATCAAGATAGCAGACGTACACATGATTGAGAGAATCCAGCAACGCAGTCATACTGGGATCTGACAACAGTCTATGGGTGCCAGAAAGGAGATTGATTCCTTGGGAAGACAGTGGGAGCGATAGCCCACTGCTTGCTCCTTGAGATGGACGCTGTAGCGGGGCAATTTGTGGGTCGGCATCGCTGGACGTCGGCCAGGACTCAGTATAGCCCTCTATGAAGGTCACGAGTTTGAAACCACGTTTTAGACGAGTACAATTATTCACCGATGCTCCTGATATAACACGATTTTAGGGTCCTTGCCTACAGGGTCTACGGCATACCTTGGGCCAATGATACGATTGAAATGATGCCGTAATGTCGCGGGACTCCGCAAGTCCAACGTAGGCCGCCGTTGATGCAGAGTTGGAATTTGCGATAAACGACTAATGGGCAAGGACACGCCGGATCACGCTCGTCGCCGTACCGGGCTCGACGTACTACCCCCGCTCACTCTAAGAGGGTGTTGACGATCGATGTTGCCAAATTCCCCTTTCGTGTCATCAATGGAGGATGCCTATGCTGTCTGCCGCTTTCCCACTGCCGCTAATTAACCCGTCGAAAAGACCAGCTCAACCTTCGGTTATTATTATCGACGGACAGCTTCTTCAGAACGCCCAGACTTGACTGGCCCCGATGTTCAACCTCAGAGCTACGCGAGACCGGGAGGTGGGCTCAACGCACACAGGCCGGCCGGGGGTCCCGGGTCATATTTATATCGTCTAGAGACTTATCTGCACCTACCACCCCACCAGCTGGACCATCTCCGCGCCGTCGCAGATCACTACTCTGCCTCTACAAATCTGAGCAGGTATATAAACCACCGGTAGGACTGATTCGTCCGATTGCGTTTGAGTTCCCGCCTCACTAGCTTCCTTGTCCCGACCGTCCAGATGTGCTACCATCTGTGCACTTTCTCCGAGTTCGGCTGCGGTCACACATATCCTCTCCACAGGCAATTCGTGCGTAGAATGCGAGGTATGGGTGCACGTATTCACGAAGATCTCAGATAGATTGCCATCGCCCGCGATGCATCTTCAGCAGAAACCATTTGGAAGAGGAGCATGACTGCGCCACTGGTTGCATTTTAGAGTGAGTAGGGCGGTCTTTCCAATCGCGCGATGGCTGCCACCAACGCTGTTCCAGAATGCACCATGATGCAAACATTGTCATGCCCGAAGATCTACATGCTCAGCCATGCAACCTTTGTCTCGGCATCCCGGCTCTCCCAGGCAATGGAGCGGGCGCATTACATGCAGATCAGAACGGTGGAAATGACTCTGACTCTGACTCTGACTCCGGCTCACATTCGGAGTCTGAGTCAGAGGACGAGGAGGAAGGTTCGGGGGAAGAGTAACATGCTACTCAAGACTGTAACAAGAAATGTACATACTGTGACAGTCGCGGATCACATGGTTGCAGAGGAGAAATTAAATGGATTGCGCTCATGCCCGCAGAATAATATAGTGGACCAACGCGTCAGCGATCTCATGTTGAGACACGCAAAATCTAACGTCTGAGTTTTGCTCAAGCTGACGAGCCCGCAGGTAGTCAGTCAGGCGGCCAAGCGGGAAGTTTATCCCGTTGCCCGATCGTAGGATGAATATAAGCGAACTTAGTTCCTGCATCGAAATTCTGTTCATCGTCGACGTCCCTTGGTAAGACTGAATGAACGTGAGCCGGATCACTGGAACTAGAAGCAACGAACTGACCTGAATCCCCTGCGTCCGCTCACCGATCCTCCTTACGCAGCTCGTACGCGAAGACAAACAAGATCATCGACGAGCGATCAGAGAAGTCCTAGGTACCTGGTAGGTGTCAACCGGTCTTGAACCTGATGGGGCACAGAAAGGCGTAAAGCAGTGCACATCACAGCGGGCACTCCGATCAGGACCTTCACACGTAAAGGATCCCTGTGAAGTTAAGACACTGGAGACGCGCCATGAATCTAGCACGGTGCTGCCTAACCACCACTGTGCGATAAGCTTAGGTGAATGTGGGGGGTGTGAGAATGCGGAGCGTCATCACGGTATTCTGTAGGTGCGGCCGAAGGCTCCAGAAGCTACGCTCCAGTGGCGGTGAGGGGTGGGTTCGTGGAAGATAATTTTGCGTACGTTTTATGGGGAATAGCTCAAGTATAACATCAGCCGCGCATGCTCCATGGAAAATTGAGCGAAGGAAGCGATATAAGTGCAAGAGCGCGTTGAAATGAAGGAAGGCGCGCTGCCAGTAGATATCGTAACCAACTTTAAATTTGTTTGTCACGTACCTTGTTCGAGTTTCGACGTCCACCGCCAGTCAGCTCATCCACGAAACTGCATCTGCACCGGAATCATCGCCTCCTAAAGTTTGATACGCTGTCGTTCCGGCGTTCCAGCGTAGAGGGCTGTGGTTTGTGAGCGGGTCTATAGGGCGGGCTAAGGTCATCGTGCATCCGTTGCGCATCTAGTGCATGTCTTCTTCCTGTCATCTGTCTCTAGCTTGAGCAGGCTCACGTCGGAATTACTGCTGATGGTCAAGCGAGAAAGACAGTACAAAGACGCTGGTGGCCTGGGACAAGGTCGACACGCTGTGGAACGAAGTTGGCCCGCGGCCGACGCTAGGGAGAATGTCTTTATCCCGCCCCTCGTACGATGCTGGCCCTCCACCGATGTCTGCTCCGATCCCCGGAATACGGTCAACGTTATCCCTGCTGATCCGTGATGGGAAGGAGAGATGCCATGGCCAGCAGTTCCCGCACGTCCGAAAGCAAGACGTCTCCGACGACCGCGCTGCAGAACGACATGGTCCGGCTCTATAAGAACGTCCTGTTTTGGGCTACAGCGCTGTGGCATATGACTTCCCAGAGACCAGCTCGTCCTGAATATGACATGGAGGGGCTACATCGGTTTGTTGCACTTAATACCGAGGAAGCTATCGCAACCTAGACTTCTTCCACGTACCCAACCTGAGCAATCGTTCTTGCTATTCACGGAAGGTCATGAACCGGTTGGAGGATGATCAATTGAAGGTCAGCGTTGTCGTCTTGACGTTTTGCTGACCGTACAAAGTTACATTATGAAAGATAAACGTGCAAGACCTCATCTGCATCTATGTTGCGGTTCCATCGGCGAGTATGCCACTGACGCTAAGCATATATCTGTATGGAGGGCTGCTTTGTAAGATAAGACGCTTGTTAAAACAACGACAACAGTATATTCCTGGTAGGTCAAAACCTCATCGTCGATCCAAATCAAGCTCTCACATCAACATCGGCTTGGAGTACAATTCTACAGGGATGGACGAATAGCCGCCACAAGTCTGCGTCAGGTGGATTCTGTGGAGTAGCAGTCAGCCTTCTGAAGAGAAATGCTCGTGCCACCTTGCCAGTCAAGGTTGTAATGGCAATCGTAATGCAACGTTATGTATGCTCGGGCATTCATATTGAGAAGATATCTAACGCACAATGGGATGAATTGAGGCGTCGGAAGTACGTTCCTTCTTGGTGTTCGCGTCTGGTCTTATGGCAATTGCATATGGCTCAGTTTCCCGGATGGTTTGGTCAGGATGCAAGAGCAAGAGCAAGGATAACTATGATTTAGCGAAGTCCTTGAGCGAACGGCGAGCCGTGGAAGTGGGCCTCAGCTGTGTCATCATCTTCTACAGGCTGCGACCTCGTCCAAATGGACATTGGTCACTCTGAAGCTCTCCATCATATACTCCATTCGACCCTGGCATCTGGACAGAATGCTTGCGTTGAACGTCGAAGCTTGGACAGATAAGCGCAATGTGTTGGTTTTCTAGTGGTCGGTGCTAGTGAGTCTCCTGTCGAATACTGGACTTACTCGATTAATAACGCTGCACATGACCTTGCAGCTTTGTTGACTCTCGACACGTCAGTGCCGTGGCCGTCATGCTTTACTCTGACACATGGTCGATGATTGAATCGCCTCTCGACGTCAGACAATAACGATATCCTCACATCCAACTGAGACGACCACTACATGAGCGGAAGAGAGATGGAAGGAGCTCAACCGGACTATCGTATCTAACGTTGATCATTCTGCCGTACAGCCTATCTAGTGGGATTTAAGGCACACCGACTTGTTGGAACAAACGTGCTCGAAGAATTTGTATTCGCGCCAGCAGATCCGTTGTGCCCTACAGTAAGCCTTTAACCTATAATCTGACCTGGAGACGTGCCAACTCCAAGGGCGTTCCAATGCGCTACTAGAGCTCTTCCGAATCCTACGGCTGTGCATACCATGTCTTGCAAGCTCCCAAACATTCTCGGGACTTCCCCAGCACTTCATGGGTTGTTGTCGGTCTTGCGCACTCTGTCTTGTATGAGCTCTCCTAGGACGGGTTCACTCGGTACACCGTGGCACTCACCGAATCCGCTGGACATGACAAGCAGAGCACCATACGTGTCAGGCGTCTTGGTTTGGCCCAATCCATTTGATGTCCAGCTGTCCCATATAAGCTCATGCTTGCCACGCTTTACAGGAGATCTTCTACCTATGTGATATGTGAACCACGTGATTGTTCACTTGAGCAGAGTGCTATAGGCCTTGTGTAGGCACTGGGAATACACACCCTTCTATCTCCGACCACCGAGCTTATACTGGAACGCTATTCAGCGCCACAAGTCTTGCTACACGATCTTTCCCACCAAATGTTAAGGCCATAGTGATCGGACGATGTAATCCACCCAGCACGGAGGGCGGCTGTCCGGCAAAGGTCTTACATGGATGGATGAGTACCATTACACCGGCCTACGTTCTCATATCCGGTCACACCGGATACCAGCGGATGTTGCAGCCTCCCGGTCCTGCTAGATTCTTCGCCTATAATTCACAAGGATACCGGCCGCAACTGCAGTTTTCTTCCCGAATAATCATTATGAAGTACGTGAGTCTCCTTCGACGGGCGACGGCTTGCGATGTCTCTTGAGCTCGAGATAAGAGAGCCAATGTCCCTCTGTTCCCTATATTTTCGGCTACGCGAAATACACGTCGGCTAATGGTCACCCTTTAGATGACTGAAAATAGTGCAAAAGTTGGCCAACATGAAAATAAATCACTCGAGTTACTGCTCTCGTACAGCTACATTGAGCCGAATTCCCGGTACTTAGAAGTCCTCTGTCCACGAGTAGATTTGAAAAGGGTTGGTGTGCAGGCCCTGGTGACGAGGCACATCAACAGTACCGTGAAAGGAAATACTATCCCACGATATATTGCTGCATGGAGGTTGGCGACTTGCTTGACCCCTGCACTATACAGACTCTATTAATCCGACCTCTGTGGTTGCTATCGAGCACAAGATGGCAACTAATCTCGCTGCACTGACAAAATCACACAAGATCATCGCCTCTAAGAAGCGTGCTAAGCGAGAGCAAATCAAGGAAATCGTATTCGACGATACTGCTCGAAGGTATGCACTGCGGATGTCTTCGCCAGTACTAGTTCTGCTGACGCGATTATGCCTATGAAAACAGGGAATTCCTGACCGGTTTCCATAAGCGCAAGTTGCAGAAGAAGGAGACTGCGATTCAGAGGGCCAAGGAGAGGGAAAAACAAGAGAGGTTGGAAGCAAGAAGAGAGGTATGACTTGATTGATGGTCTTTTCTGAAAGCCGCTGCTTACACGGCTGTCATCTTAGAAACGTAAAATGCTAGCTGAGCGTGCAGTCGAGAATGCTGCAGAGATCGAGAGGGCATACGGAGCTGTCCTCGGTGAGTGAGGATCCTCACAGGTTGTATGACCACATTGACCAGGGGACATTCGCCAGACGAAGGCGGCAACGAGCAATGGGGAGGAGTTGGACAGGGCAGTGCTTCCGGGAGCCCACGACCAGACGCTGTTGAGGAAGAGGAATATGAACACGAGGAGGAGCTCGCGACAGTAACTATCGTGGAAGACTTCGACCCGGACGCCCTGATCCACGGTACCAGCCAACAACCTCCGCGTAGTGACGATACAGAGGAGATGTCCCAGATATCACCGCCACAATTGTCGTCCACAAAGGCAGCAAACCCAAGCGAACAGAGACCAAGGGCCAAAGGGAAAGAAAAGGCCAAGACAGACAAGGTCAAGGCGCAGACGAAGGTGGTGAGGAAGGCGAAGGATATCAAGTACCAGACGAATGCAGAGCGGAAGGTTGATAGATTGAAGCAGCGTAAACGAAAGCTTGAAAAAGCTGAGAGGGCAGGAGGAAAGGCGAGCAGGAATCGGCCCGGAAAGAAGAGGTGATGCATAACGATTTCCGTTCTGTTCATCTACATGTTCTCTGCGGATATGCTACGTTTCAAATACCCTACTAGTCCGAAGCGACGCCCCTCTTCCAGCCGACCCACATCGAGTACGGACCCTCCATCAATCCGGGTATACTCCATATCTCCCAACCACCGTCTGACGACAGGGCGAGCCACCTCTCCAAGAACTCTCTTACCACATCCTCTGCCCTCAGCTCGACGATGACCAGAACGGCAGTTCTGCCTGGGGTAGTTAGGTGGTCGATTGTGGAAACCAAGGCTGGCAGAAGTGAGGGGTGATATATACAATCCACCACCAACAGCAGGTCGATCGCAGGGTATGCAAAATGGGCTTGACGGGAATGACGAGAGGCGTTGTGCAGCGTTATCCAATCCAAGGCTTCGACAACAATATCTGCTGAGCTCTGAGGAGGCGACGTGACCCTTCGTGGGCGAGCCTGTGGGCCGGGCGATGGAGAGCTGGGTGGCGACTGCAGAACTCCAGGCACGTTCAAAGAGACGTTCTTGCGTATCAGAGGAACGAGGGCGTCGATGTCGGTGGCAGTGTACCGTCGAACTAGCGGTGCCATAACAATGCTTAAAAGCCCAGTTCCAGCCCTTGTTGAGGACGGTGGTCAGGAACAGGGCAAGCTGCTCCTCGGTGAGCAAGAACATCTCACCCTAACTCCACTATATGGGCGTCCCGAAGCGCGTCGGTATTGAACAAGGCGCGCGGATTGCGAGAATGATGCTGTAGCAGGATCAGCTGTGCGAGATCGACGCTGCTTAACGTTAACACGTCTGAATGGCTTTGGTAGATGATCTACCACCGAATTATGCATGTGCTTACCTTGCCCGCCAAACCACGCTGCCGGTGTCACCTTTGCGACTTCGGAGTGAAGTTTTATCTTGTGCGAGCTCGATTTCCAGGATTTTTTCCTCTTGAGAGGAGCGCTTTCTCTGCGGATGTCTTGTTCGTCGCGTCGACTTGTCTCTCCGAAGCGGTGTATTAGCAGCTGTCTCTTCAGAAGGATCATTGAGTCGGAATTTGAGTGTCAGCGTGTCCCGGTGAGAATCCAAGTGTCCCAGGCCTCGGAATGCAGTGTCGCCATCTGCGGAAGATTTACGGGAGAGGTCAGTATACAGTAAGAAGATCTGCCGGACGAGGACATTGGCTCAGTTGAATGTATGAGAGGAAAGAGGCAGAGGACGTACCTCTTCATCAGCGTCTGATACGAGGACGGCGTTTGCTGGTATTCGAACAGGGCCTCGTAACGGGTATTCTTGCTCCGAAGGTTCCTCCGTCATCGCGTAGCCCGCCGACAGGAAATAGATGAAAGTGTAACAAGCATGAGAGCAGAAACAGGCAGGAAATTGAAGTCGAGCATGCGGACAACTCCGCCACGTGGCAACTCCGTACCTCGAGCGTGTTCGCGTTAGGCACAAACGCTGCTCCGTCATCTCTGGCTCCCACTGTCGTGTATGTTCTCGCTTCATTCACTCCCACTTCAGATTACTGGATCACTGGATTGCAACTTCTCACCATGAATTCCTTGTATACCCTCGGAGTACGACAGACCAATTCCATCCAAGCAGACCTGGAGAGGCTGCGCGGTGGCGATATGTCCGCAGCATTGTTAGGTCTGTCGCAGCTCATTTTACTTCCTCTGTCATGGGTTGGCAGAAGGAAAATAAGGGGAGATGACGAACTGGCCTGACGTTTGACAGGGCAGGTTTCGGCATCGCTCGCAGCCATGAACAGAACAATAGACGATTACGACTCGATGGCGAAGAGGGAGATGATAAAGGCTAAGCAGGAGAAGGCCATGATGTATGTATGTCTTCCATTTAGTCGTGTTGCTTGCTCGTCTCATTCATGTTCTCATTGTGATTCGCTATCAGGCGTGTGCAGAAATTCCGAGCAGACTACGCGGATCTACGTAGTCAATTCGAACAATTGAAAGCAGCTGTAAGCACTTGGACAAATACGCACACTAGCTGTTTATCTCTGACGTGTTATCAGAATGAAGCTGCCGCACGTTCAGAGCTGTTAGCAGCGTCATCATCCTCTACAGTTCCCTTGTCTGCAGGGCCAGGAGACAGCCGCAGACGCTTCACTGCAGGACAACCGCCTCCTACCTCGGACATCTCGGAGTCGCCCTTCCGTGGACCCACGCCAATGCCAGTTTCTGACACACGGGAGTCGCATGCACTCCGGGAACACTCTTTTATTCAGAATACGGACGCACGCCTGGACGACTTCTTGGCGCATGGCCGTGCTGTGCTGGACGACCTTGTGGATCAGCGGACCGTGCTCAAGGGAACGCAGAGAAGGCTTCTCGATGCTGCCAACACGCTAGGTCTCAGTCGAGACGTGATTGGTTGGATTGAGAGGAGAAGGTGCGTGCTCTGTTGCTTGTCTTCAAGGGGCTTGTCGGTACTCATGTCCAGGCACGCAGCACACAAGATATGTATATCTTCTTTGCCGGAGCGATATTCACGTTCGTGTGTTTCTATCTCATCTGGAGATACCTGGGGTAGTCCTGCCGCCTGCGAGTTGCCGACTCAGGAGGGTGTTTACGGATTTCGAGTTTGCGGACAGTTTACCATTTCTATTGTAATCAATGCATCTTGTCCTGCTTCCACAGCTTTCAAGTTGTCTGCATGAGTCAGTGAACGTTCATAACTTGCGCGTTGAGCAATGTGAAGTTGCGGCTACCGAAGCCGACATTTGGCCGACATTATAAACGCCGGGACGTCATCTCCGCACGTGGCGGCGCTTATGAGGCCGACAATCTGAGGGCGGGAAGAGAGAGCCCACTGCGATGCCAAGTTAGCACCTCGCGCTCTCCGGCGAGACAGGGCGCGGCTGCACATGTTCTTAGCCTCAACTACTCGTCTCCTTGAAGGTTCACTCGCGTCTTGATTTCTGTATCCTCTCGTGATCTCCCGACATGGCCTCATCATCTCAGCAGCCGTCATGCGATTATACCGAAGGAGCCTCCGCAATCGACATCCAGCAAGTGGCGGATAGTGCTAGGCGTACGCGGAGGGATTCTACTTATGGGGAGGACGGTGAAGGCGCCATGTTCGACGGCCCTGGACACGCCGTGAACCCGAGCAGCGTATCCAGAATGCCGCTCGGTGAGCAGCGGAGGCGCAGTAGCGGCGCATGGTCGCATTCCAGATCTCGCAGACAAAGCACCAGCGACGAGCCCCTCACCCTCCGGCGAGAAGGAAGTCGTGATAGTCAAGTATTCCACGGCTCTGTGGAGAATCAAGGACACCAGGATGATCACGACGACCTGGAAATCCCAGATGCGGACTCGACTTATGGGCTATCCGGCCGTCGGAGACGGACGAAGTCTCGTTCTCGTTCTCCACCACCTACTCGTTCTACGGTCTTTGAGAACATTGCTCATATGTTCGGCCGCAACGTGCCAACCGCAGAATCGCCGCCACGCAGTCGCCGCGCCTCCCTTTCGAGCCGCTCGTCACGCATCAACCTTCTCCGGCGCACCTCCAGCAGGCGTTCCAATGCTAGCTCGGATAACATGCTTGCAAGTGAAGACGAGGAGACCGACGACCGCTGGGGCTACACCTCTGGCGAGGAAGACGACTCGGAAGACGAGGAGACCGACATCGACGTCGTCAGCATGGCTCCTAGCGGTAGCGATCTCGAGTATGACCCTCACTCGCCCCCTCGTGGTCCAACCCTTCCACTTCTATCAGGCGACCCCGTCTTCGGTCTTGAGTCGCGGATTGAGATGGGCCATTTTGAGGAGCTGGAACCTCCTCCACCAGGTCCACCGAGCAGACAAACGCTCTACATTGCGGACGAGGACGCACAAATTCGCATGATTGGCTACGAGATTGTTACTGTGCGGCAATGGCTCTGGCGAGCGTGCTGTATATTGACACTTGGCATCCTCGGCCTGCTGGGACACTGGTTTCCGCGCCTATGGCTCCGTTGGGTTGCGCGCGAGAAGGCATTCAAAGATGCTGAGCATGGCTTTGTGGTCGTGGAGGTGGGTCTTTGCATATTCCAACGATGTACATGGCCAGTTGACCGACAGGATGGTCGTAGTCAGCCTATAGAGATATCGCGATTTTCCCAATCCGCTCCATAAACTATCCATACGACATTTCGACGGTATTTCCAGCACCCGTTGACCCGTCTGCACGTACCTCGCTCTCTCGGGCCACCAGTAGAACACAAGCACAGACAAACGCGGATGCCAGCAGACTCGGAAAATTACTGGTCGTCGATTACCGATACTCGCGGTTCGTGCTTGATCCACGGACAGGACTCTTCAGTATGCTCAGGTATTATTGCCTACAATGATGCTCGATGCGTGGTCTGTCTAAGCACTTGGCCTCAGGGATTGGTGGGATCCCTCGTGGACTGGCATTGCCTCTGTCAAGAACGGCCTGCCGCGACAGATCAAGGAGCAGCGTCGCATATTGTTCGGTCATAATGTCATAGATATTGAGGGAAAGTCAACATTATCTCTCCTTGTAGAAGAGGTCAGTATGTTCAAGCCCTCTGATGTATATCAATATACTGATATTACGTCGTAGATCATACACCCGTTCTACGTGTTTCAAATTGCCAGCATCATCCTCTGGTCGCTTGATGACTACTATTACTACGCTTTCTGTATTGCTTTGATATCTGCTTTCAGTATCCTTACGACGCTCGTAGAAACTAGAAAAGTGAGTCGTTTTTCCTTCTGCGTGATATCGACTGACAAGAGTTTAGACAATTGCTCGCATGCGCGAGATGTCTAGATTCTCTTGTCCCGTACAAGTGTTCACTGACGGAGAATGTGAGTCCCGTCAACCATCCGCATATCTTCGCTTATTGATCATATATCCAGGGGTGGAGAGTGATTCGTCAGATCTGGTCCCGGGCGACATCGTCAATCTACTGAATCCACCGCTGGTAACACTGCCAGCGGACATGTTTTTGTTGTCTGGTGATGCTATTGTAAACGAGAGTATGCTAACTGGGGAGAGCGTCCCCGTCGGGAAAGCGCCTGCCAAAGACGAATACCTCGCGCGGTGGAGAGAGTGCAAGGACGTCACTGGCGAGAGCACGAAGAGTTTCCTATATGCCGGCACACGCGTTGTCCGCGTCAGGGGAGCATTGACCACTGATGGGAGCCCGGGGGCGCCGGCGCTTGGCCTTGTTGTGCGGACGGGTGAGTTGTGGAACATACTTACTTGGTCGAGACTAACTTCAATTGCGTAGGCTTCGACACGACGAAGGGCGCCCTCGTTCGGTCCATGCTTTTCCCGAAGCCGATGGGCTTCAAGTTCTATAGCGACTCTATACGATTTATTCTTGTGCTGGCTGGTGTCGCAGGCGTCGGCTTCTGCGCAAGTGCGGTGCAGTTTATCAGACTAGGAGTGAGTAGTATGACATATGCACACCGTATCAGAAGTTGAGATGTATAGGTGAAATGGCATACTATCATGCTCAGAGCTCTCGACTTGATCACCGTCGTGGTCCCGCCTGCTCTCCCCGCAACACTCTCCATCGGCACCGGATTTGCGATCAGTCGATTGCGCAAGGTTGGGATCTTCTGCATCTCGCCGAGCAGGGTCAACGTCGCTGGTCAAATCAATGTCTGCTGCTTTGACAAGACGGGTACATTGACCGAGGACGGCCTTGACATTCTCGGAGTCCGCGCGATTGAACGGAACGTCAATCGCTTTGGTGAGCTCCTTGAAGACATCCATGACCTCCCGGCGAGCGGCGAAAAGGCCAACTTCATGTATGCCCTCGCGACTTGTCATTCGCTAAAGAAGGTAGACGGCAACATCATCGGCGATCCGCTTGACGTGAAGATGTTCGAGTTCACAAAATGGACCCTAGAAGAAGGCGACATCGCGGGCACCGCAGTGGTCAAAAGTCGGGTTGGTGGTGAGCGCCCGGCTGCCTTGGTGCAAACGGTGGTCCGACCGCCTGGAAGTGCTCAATTCAGACTTGAGGATGCCTTGAAAGGCGCCGGTAGGGTAAGTTTGCTCTACTCATATACCCTGCTGGTTGATGATCATGTCCATAGCACGCGCATTTCCTTGAACTGGGCGTTATACGGACGTTCGACTTCGTGTCCGCATTGCGTCGAATGAGTGTCATCGTCAAGCGCTTGAAGAGCTCTAGTATGGAAGTCTATGTCAAGGGTGCTCCGGAAGTTATGAGCGAGATTTGCGAGAGGGATTCATGTAAGTAAATCTCAGGACTATTCCGAGTACCAGAGTAATGCCATTGCTTTTCCTTAGTCCCCCAGGATTATGACGACCTCCTGTCATACTACACAAAGCGAGGATATCGAGTGATTGCCATCGCTGGCAAGAGCATTGAAGGACTGTCATGGTTACGAGCACAGAAGCTGAAGCGGTGAGTACAGATGTGGTCGCCGACATCGGGTCACATGACCATTATTTGTCTACAGCGAGCAAGCTGAATCTGGGCTTCGGTTCCTTGGCTTGGTGATCTTTGAAAACAAGCTAAAACCTGGCACAACACCCGTCATACAGGCTCTTCGCGAGGCGCATTTCGGCTGTAAAATGATTACTGGAGACAACCCGTTGACTGCGGTCAGCGTTGCGAGGGAGTGTGGCCTTATCAACCAAGCAACCCACGTCTTTTCGCCGGTCTTCCTCCGAGGTTCGTGTGATGCCGAAAGAATGTGCCAGAGCCAGTATGACGTTTTGTACTTAGGTAATACGAATACCCCGCTCTCAAAATTGGAGTGGTCCGGAATGGACGAACACGCATGGAAGCTGGACGACTATACCCTCAGGCCATTAGCTGCCCCTGCGCATCATCTGGTAGAGTCTGATGAAAGTGAAATCCATGACTATGCATTGGTTATTACCGGCGATGTCTTCAGGTGGATGGTGAACTATGCCCCGCTGGAAACCCTACAGCGCGTACGTGACACTATGCGAGATACGGACATAGCTCACGGTGAGCTCCGTCTAGATGCTTGTCAAGACGCAGATCTATGCGCGTATGTCTCCAGATGAGAAGAACGAGGTAGTTGAACGCCTGCAGGCTTTGGGCTACACGGTACTCATGTGTGGTGACGGTGCAAATGATTGCGCTGCACTCAAAGCTGCCGACGTTGGCCTGTCCTTGTCCGAAGCGGAAGCATCCGTGGCCGCCCCGTTCACGAGCCGTACCCCAGATATCAGCTGCGTTTTGGAAGTGATCAGGGAGGGCCGGGCTGCGTTGGTAACGAGCTTCAGTTGCTTCAAGTACATGTAGGTCTTGAGGACTCTTTTCCATCAGCAATGGAGGCCTGACATCTTCAGGGCGCTATATTCACTCATCCAGTTCACCACAATCACCCTATTGTACTCTTTCGCATCATCGCTTGGTGACTTTCAGGTAAATCACTACACTATGATCCACATCAATCTCCTAACGCGTCCTCAGTTCTTGTATATCGATCTATTTATCATCATTCCCATCGCTGTCAACAGTAAGTGTTGGAGCATTTCCCACTTGTGCCATCGCTGAAGTTTTCTGACAGTGGGACGAACGCTTCCTTACCCGCGAATCCATCCGAAGCGTCCAACTGCCAGCCTGGTTTCGAAGAAGGTATTGGCAAGTATAATTGGACAGATCGTTATCACGGCCACTGTACAATTCTGGGCGTTCTTCTGGGTGCGTTCACAAGAATGGTAAGTAGATGTTCCTCAGCATTCGAGGGCAACTGACATGGCACGATATTGGTAGGTACACACCACCTCCTGCCGCTGATCCCAGTGGTGATGACGACAAACTGGAGGCAAAGAATTATGAGAATACGGCACTCTTCCTGGTCTCGTGCTTCCAGTATATTTTGGTCGCAGCCGTTTTCAGCATCGGCCCTCCATTCCGAAAGCCAATGTGGACCAACGGTACGTTGGTCAATGATCTTATGACATTACCGATGCTAATTGCTCACTTCCCGGTAGTGCTGTTCATGCTATCACTGAGCTGTCTATCAGCTTTCAATCTGCTTGTCCTGCTATGGCCACCGCGGCCGGTGGTCTCGATCCTCGAGCTCGTTCCCTTGCCAAGCTCGGCTCGCGTGACATTGCTTTTTGCGATCATCGCCAACATATTCGCAGCCTTTGCCTACGAGGAGTGGGGAACGAAGCTTGTCTCACACGTCATCGGATTGTTCTTCCAGCTACGCCGACGGCGCAGAGTTAGAGATGGGAAAATTTACAAGGCTGTTGAAGGAGGTATGCGATGATCGCACGGCATGTCGTAGTACCAGACTGTTCCGTGTCCAGAAGCAACACAACTGACATATTGATGGGTCTGTTGGACACGTCCAGCCTTTCGAGGTTGCGAAGGCGCAGTGATTGTTACGGGCCCAGCCTGCGTGCCGGTTGCTTTCAGCGTCTGCCGAATATCAGATGGCTCACCACGTTTCTTACTTGGATACAGTCGGAGTTTGAATACTTGAAGCGGGGTATAGTCTAATCATTGGCAGATCGCGAGTAGACGCCCCCAGTGGCATTGACGGTGGCTCAACTGGGTGGCTTCCCACTACGTCTTCGTCTCTCTCGTCTTCCTCCTTTTCTTTCTCTATCGTTATCCTGCCCCGGGGGCTTATCCATTCCTTTCCTTCAACTTCTCCGCCGCTGTTCCTAGTTCGAACACGAGGAGCCGGCCTCCATTCTTTTCGCTTCACTGGCAGGTCTAACCTTTCGCGCGCTCGGTATTACTTGCAAGATGCTCAGGTCATCTAAAATTCTGCTCTTCGTTCTCTTCAATGTTCTCTTCGCGCTGCTGGGACCTGCATATGCGGTACCTATTACTCTTAGGAGTTCTCAAGTCACCCATTCTGTGGCCATCCGTCTTGCCGATGCCTCGGACGCATCTTTGGCAACGACTACCACTGTGCAGACCACGAACACTATTCAGACGTATGTCGTAGGAGTATGCTTCTGTCACAGGATTTTACTTAAGATGCACAATCATAGCTTGGAGGGACCGATGACTGAGACGTGTACCATCACCCTTACCCCGATTACTGGAGATGATGGGGAACCTCTGGTGCAAGAGGACAAGTCCTGCACGCTGACCCCAGCCAGCTCGCAGGGTAGTCCTGCAGGAGAGTCCCAAGGGGCATCCCCTTCGCCTGCATCTGCCCCAGCCGCCTCAGTCTCTGCGGCTCCTACAGTTGCGTCACCCACCCAGGCATCTGGGTCCCCAGATTCCGTCAATTTTTCATCTGCAAGCAATGCACCGACCCCTACTGCCTCTCCCGCGGACCCATCTGCTGCATCAGGCAGTGCTCCCACACCATCTGATGCAAGCGCCTCCGCAGGTTAGTTCACAGCAGTTACCTGTATTCATAATGTCTGTCGCTGACGACTAGTCCCAAATTATGTTTAGCTGCTCCGACAGCGACAGGTAGTGGACCATCGGTATCACCGAGCGGCACAGATTCTGCGGTGCCCAGTGCTTCCGCGACTGCTGCTGCTGCTAGCGCGTCGGCAACTGCTGTTACCGACAGCTCCGCGCCTTCCAGCGCGCCAAATGGTTCCGACTCTGCCACCCCTTCACCCAGTCCCACCTCTGCGGGTACATCTGCTGGTACATCTGCCATAAGCGTTGTTAACCCAGCTGTTTCTGTCATTGTATGGATATTCTCCCGCCGAGGATGACTTGCCTTACTGATGGCTTTCAAACGTAGGGCTTCACTACCGTCCCGGCATCTGTAATTGCCACTGAAACGAATCCCACACCATCCACGGCTGGGTCTGCAGCAGCTAGCAGCCCATCTGTGTCTGTCAATGTGCGCATGTTTTCTTATTGCTATGTGCAATTCTAAATCAAGCTATCAGGGAGCCTCAAGCGTGTCCGCCTCGGCTGCTGCGAGTGGCAGCTCCGGCACGCCTGCCACACTTGCCAGCGCTTCGAGCGCTGCGTCTGTGCCTGCCAGCGCGTCGGGTTCTGTCGCACGCAGTGCAACCGCCGTCACCGCCGCCGCTTCTTCAGCCTCCGGTTCGGCGTCAGCAGCCTCTGCGTCTGGTTCAGTGGCAGTTGCTGACGCTAATGCCCCGGTGAACAACGCAAGCGCTGCCACTGCGGCTGCAGATACGTCTCAAACCAGCGCTGCGGCGTTCGTTTTGCCTGGCACGAAGCTCTCTGTGCTGCCAGTTGGTTTGGGCATTTTCGCTGGCATTTCCGCGATTGCTCTCATTGTGGTCGGATTGGTCACGTACGAGCGTACCAAGTACAGGAAGGTGAGGATGAGCTGACATTTACCCAACCGCGTATCTGATCTAAATCCACTCCACCAGGCGTTCCGGCAGCGCAAGCTTGCGGAAGCAGGTGCCGGCATGGGATACGGTGGAATGGCGTAAGTCCTTTGCTTTACTTCTATGGTCCTTTTTTGATTTCTTGCACTGCGTAGGCGAGCCGCCTATTGATAGACATCTTCATTGTTCGGGTTCTTTTTTACGTTTCAGACATGTTTTCGAGCCTCTTTTAAGTTTTAAGCTGTCCAGCTGTGGAGACCGGAAGACCGCTCGTGTTATTCAGCTTATGTAATCACTGTACCAACAGTTCCATCAATGGTGCGGTCATGCATTCGTCTAGTACCGCATGCAGCAGGTCTATTCGGAATAGACCATCCGCCTGTATTCCGACCGACAGCAGTATAAGTCGCTTCCAGACTGTTCCCGACGGACTGAACTACTTCATCTTCTTGTTTCTATTCGTGCAAAGTAGTGGCAGGGTGGACTCATCGAAGCAGTGCATGAGATGGACACCCTCAAAGTAGTCGATCGACTCACCGTGACATTTCTAGTGGATAACTGCATAGAATGGTATGAACAGTCCCTCGTCGGCTCGGCTGATCAATGCAGCAATGTCATATCTCATCCGCCCGTTATGGACCAGGATGACGAAATTGCCTCCTGGGTTTACACTCGAGTTGCGCCAGCACCTATCTGACCACCAGCCACCGATCGACCCCGTTACCGGAGTGCCTTTCATTGATTTGGAAAACTACTGTTGCGGTCAGTACTTGTCTTCTCCAGGCTCAATCAACCTAAACCGTGACGTCAATCAGGTGCGCACGGCTTCTCAGCCTTGATCGTAAGCTTGGTTCATCCTGAGACCCGCTGTTCCCTCCTGTATTGACTGCCTGGCTGTGTGGCTAAAACAGGAGACGGGAGTGGCAGGAGAAGAGCCTCACCTTATCCTCTTTGACACCGGTCCAGATTCACAGTCTATCATTCGAAATGTCAAGGCGATGCAAGTCCCTGTGCACCGCATTGAGCGTATCATTCTCTCCCACTGGCACGCGGACCACAGTGGTGGAATGCTATCGTTCCTGCGCCACAGATCCACAATGTCTCAGGCAGACGCGACTTCGCGCTGCGTGGCGGATGTGCATCCTGATCGACCCATAGCACGGGGTATCGCGCCTCTCGATAAAGTGATCGGTCGTCTACCAGCCGATCCAACTTTCGAGGAGATAGAGGCGGCAGGCGGCATCGTCGAAACTCATAGGGAAGGCCACGCTGTCGCCAATGGCACAGTGTGGGTGAGTGGAGAGATCCCACGTGTCACCTCATTTGAAGCGGGCTTGCCGGGAGCCGTCAGATGGATGAACAACGAAGGCGAGGCCAAATGGGTCAAGGAAGAGGTTGCCGCCTTCTTTGTATAACGGGTGGGTGGATCTGACATTAACGTTGTAGGATATTATGGATGAACGGTACGCTACTATTGACGTTGCTGGAAAGGGCCTCGTCCTCTTCTCGGCGTCAGTGAACAGTCACCACGAGAGATAATTCACACTGATGCCTGGGTACAGGTGTTCTCATGCAGGGATCGTAAACGTCGTCAAAGATGCTGTTGCAAACTTTTCAAGACCAGTCTACATGGCATGTCATTTCTTATCTGTCTGTGATTTTCGGCGCTGATTCTCTTTATTTCGTTCGCAGGTCATCGGCGGTCTGCATCTCGCTGGAACTGATCTTGCAGATCGTATTCCGCCGACAGTGGCCTTCCTGTCCAACCAACTAAAACCCTGTCCAGCCTACGTGCTGCCGATGCATTGCTCTGGATTCGCTGCTAAAGTAGCGTTGGAAGCAGCACTAGGCGAAGGCTGCGTACCAGCTGGCGTTGGTATAAAGGTGGACGTGCACGGTGACCGTGAAGGGGAGCATATGATCTTTCCGCCCTCCATTGAGTAGTCTGCGATGATTTCCTATGCGGAGGCCGTGCGACAAGTATTGTAAGGCATTCCGGTGATCAACAGTAATGTCGAGCCAGCTGTATGGCGATGCAAACGCCAGATTGTAATACCAATTATGCAACATTGATTGTTTCACAAACAATCCGCATAGATAATCCGGCATCGATGGGATACATCTGAATGACTACATGTTTATCACATCCTTGAGATCGCATGATCATCTACACTCACCTTCGGATCGTCACCAGAATGAGAATGAGCCTGTACGTCCTCAGCCGCGTCGGGGGGAGTTCGGATATGCAACGAACATCCATCTGATATTGGGATGGTTATGAGCTCTCCTGCACGCATGATAGTATGCCGTAGGTGCTCTCTTGAGTTGTACCCAACCAACAGTGAGTTCATTAGGACTGCAGGATTGGTGAGTTCTGCAATGAGCTTTTGAAGGTAGGAAGAAACCAACTGACTCCCAGGGACTACGAAATATACAGCGATGAAGATGAGTGTTCTCGGCATCGTTATGTACTGTACATCATCCAATAAACGCGCATGCTATAGACAGCAGGCCACTACTGACCATGACAACACAGAGGATGGAAGAAAGGCTAAGAATCATGTTAGCTCGCAAAGATAGGCTCAAGGAGGGTGCCAACGTCGTGAGCAATGCGACGCCAATGCTATACAGCATGATACTTCGTATGACAGAGTCAGTGCTGCATATTCGGCGACAAATATGTCAGTTCAACGTAGACATATTTGGACACTGGGGCATACCTTTGAAATCCAGTTCGGCGATTTCGCAGTATTGCGAACAGTGATGATGCCAGTAAGATGTCGGAAACAACATCGCTTCCAAATGCACAGACTATAACCCACTGCCATGAAGATCAGAATAGCACTATTTCAACCAAGCTTATTACCAGTCCTACTTACTGACACTGTACCAAATGCACCGAGATTATTGGAGGACAGACTAGTGACAAATGCTCATGGGTGCATAACGAGCGAGTGAGCATCCCAAAATTAACTGACCACTTGGCGAATAAAGCTACTTATATATGAGCGAGAGTTCATTGCAAATACAGATGACCTCACCTATGCCACCAGCTGTAGAGATGAGATGAGGAGTTAGAGCGAGTGCATCAAAACCATTCTTACCCAAAGAGGTAAAAATGCTAAACAGCTAGCATAGGTATCAACAGACGTCATAAGTTTTTGTCTGGAGCGACTCACGACAGGGATTGTAGGGTACCAATTCTTGTCACTTACTGTGCTGTGGTTCGTTACGAGATCGACAATCGCGCACATCATGCTCGCTCACATTTCCAAACGCGGAGACAGAAGAGGCTGCAACGGATGTATAACACGCCGATCGAGTTATTTTCACTAAAAAAAGCTCACCATCTAATCAAACAATCCGCCGTTCCCTGAATCAGACATACGATATTTCAGTATCAAGATACTCTGATCTCGAAAACTACGCCAACCGCAACAGGAATATGCGCCTATGATCATGTTCGTTGAGGACATCCATAGGTTGCGCCGACCACGCAGAACATACCACGAGACTCCTATATAGTGAAGATTTGTCAGCTTATCCCCGACATCTAATAACAGATCATCCTAAGTGTACCAGATGTTCAGCTTATCCAGATGCCCGAATTCGGATATAGCGTAGGTATATAACGTATCCGTGATGAGTACTTCATGTAACGTGTTCAACAACCTGCGGGCGGTCTGGTACAGTGAATCCTCCCAATACGGAGAGTCACTCACCATAGTACAAATATCTACGCATGAGGAAGTGAGAACGACCGCTGAAATGGCAAAGATGAGGATACATACGGCGAGCTTCAGATATACAGGATCTGCAACATTCCGCTCGTAATATATATACGTCTGGACGGTGGTCACACCGTATAGCCTAGAGAAGGTGATAAACCGTGAACGAAGACAGCCAGAGTGTTGGATTTGGTCACGCCTACACGGCTGAGACTATAACACCTGGGGAGAGTAAAATTTTTGGTCTGCGAGCCGGCTCAGTGACTCGGGGCTCACCTATCAGCACAGCCCCAAGCGTGTTATCAGTTGTGAGCGAGACCATGGTGAGCTTCAGCGGGGGTAAGCAGGACTGCTGGAACTAAATACACCTGGGGAAAGGGGCGCCTGTATGTCATTTGAGTTTCGTCGAGGACCGTGAGCGCCTC
Source organism: Obba rivulosa (assembly GCA_001687445.1). Lineage (NCBI taxonomy): Eukaryota > Fungi > Basidiomycota > Agaricomycetes > Polyporales > Gelatoporiaceae > Obba > Obba rivulosa. The sequence goes on along the minus strand of KV722437.1, from coordinate 29,162 downwards.
CATTCCGATGAACGGTGTGATAATGGTGATTGGTAGTTCCGTATTACGGTGAGACATTTATGCTGTGCCTCTATAACATCGTAAAAGTAAAACAGCCATGTGGCCAAAATAGCCGGTGACGTCTGCGAGCAGTCATCTCGTGTTCCCCTGCATAAGCCGGAGGCGTAGTATGAGATTGTTGCCTCAAATAACTTTTATAAGCTATGGTTTGGCGGACGTATACATGTTGACGACGTCCCAGGGCCAGTTACTTGAACTGTTGACTGAGATCTTTCTGCCAATCGATAAGGCTGTACACGGCGGCGCCAATGAGAGCCGTGCGCAGCCTACAATTTCATCTGAAGCTTGCGCAGTTGAACACATTCCCAGAACAGCTTTCCGTAGCAGCATGCCCAGTACGCTGGAATATTCAGGCATCAACACAGCCTGCGAATCTGATATCTTTGCGGAGATTGCGAAGCCGGCACTCATCTCGTTCAGTGATAGCACTATCTTTAAACTTCCATCGTCGAAAGTTGGGATACGCCAAGTCCAGACATATGGCCCTTCAACTACAGGGGGAGGTTATGGATGCAAATACATCCTGTATCTGGAGAACACAGTTACATGAGACTAGGAATACGTTGATATGTCTGAGTTTCCGTGCGAAGTGTCCTGTAAACGTGCATGGAAGTCAAATTCGCCGGTTGGACCCACCGTGAAGCAGATCGAAAAACCTCTACGAGCTCGCATGTGACAGAGAGAGTTCGTCGAGTGTATCTAGAGCCTTACTTTGCGTAGGCATTGAAAAAACTACAAGAAGTGAATCGGGAGACCCGTGAGAAGCGCCCATACATACCGCCAAAGCGCCGGGGCGCACGAAGCGCCCGTAGCCGCCGGCCAGTGCGTCAGCGCGTCGCGAAAGCGCTCGCTTCGAAAACGACTTGCTAAGCTCGACCGACTCTGGCCTCCCCCCCTCCCCCCCAAAATATTTCTCGAAAATATGCTCAGAGCATTCACTAGGGTGCCTGCGCGGCGCTCTCTGCATTCGTCAGCTCAAAATGCGAGCCGGACATCGCGTCCAAGCCGGCTCGCCACGGTCCTTGGTGCTTCGGCGATCGCCACGGGCTACTTTGCATGGAGGGCATTGCAAGGCGACAGCATAGCGTTGGACTCTGTCAGCTCAGGTGCGCAAATGCGACGCGAGAGGCGGTGTGCCGTGCTCACACGCCCGGCGTTCTAAGGTCCGAGCAAAAAGCAGGTACCCCTAGATGCGAAGTCGTCTGCCTCAGCTGACGCGCTCGCGCATTCTCCCTCGACGGCCGCGGAGCACGAGCCCTCAATACACACCGAGGCAGGCACCCCGCAGCCTGCTGACCGCGCGTCGACCAGCCCGGACGCGGCGGGCGCGGAAGAGGAGGGCAGCGGCGGCGCGTTCAACCCGGAGACGGGCGAGATCAACTGGGACTGCCCCTGCCTCGGCGGCATGGCCCACGGGCCATGTGGGCCGCAGTTCCGCGAGGCGTTCTCGTGTTTCGTCTTTTCGGAAGCGGAGCCCAAGGGCATCGAGTGCGTGGAGAAGTTCAAGGCGATGCAGGACTGCTTCAGGCAGCACCCAGACATATATGGCGAAGGCGAGTGTCTCCTGTTTGACCGATGGCCCAATGGTTGTCTTTATTGGGCGTGGGTGAACTGGCTTGACTGACATACGCGCTTTGCGGCGTGTTGGACAGATATCATGGCTGACGACGACGACGAACCTGGGGCCGCTCCTGGGGCCGTCGTAGAGGAAACTACAGTCGTGGTTGTGGAGCCCTCAGATTCTTCGCCGACGGACCCTACTAGTATGACCTCTCCAAACCCACAGGAGAACACCACTCCCGAGGACCAGCCGAATTCCACCAGCACATAATTATTCGTCAAGCCGGTCTGGTTCACTAGAGCTACAATATTTTATCCGCAGGACTTACGAGTACCTCACCACTCACATTCATGTAATCGTTCTCGTGCTGTGATTCGTCGAACAATATCGACATGTGCAACATTCGCAATCGCTGGCCCCTCTCCCGCGAGCTCTTGGATTGGCAATCTTCTATCATTAAGCGAAATTAAAGGTGAGAGTGTTATCCCGGATCCATGTGCAGAACGGATGGTCGGAAGAGCTGCCCAACGTGGAATTGGGCACATGCCCAGCCTATGTATCACGAGAGAACCCAAAATCATCGCATGCGTGCTCCTCTGAACACGCATCCTCGTTTCAGCTGCTCATTCCAGCTGCGACTGTGCATCACTGCCGGAATGCGACGTTGAAATGCAGTGACACGTACCCCCCTGCTGCGGTGCGCAGCGTCAGTGACTCTGAGGGAAATGAACATATCCTTTTTCCGGGACTAAGCCCGATGATAGGGATCCCGTGACGCATGAATATCGGTCTCAGAAGCCACATCTCCTTCGTCTGGACCGCTTCCAAGTCACTAGAACTCCAAGCCCGATGACTTGTGATCCGTTCCTTCTTGCACACCGCGACGGGGAAACAGCGATACCAATTGAGATCCCAGGAAAAAACATGGGAATGTCAGGTGAATTCTGAGAAGGTAATAAGAGAACCGGGATACCCGAGGAGGGCAGGGAGATACGGCTTTGCGCGCCTACGCCCGTCGAAGGGAAGCCGGAAGGCGCTCCGCTGGAAACGCTCGACGGAGAAACGGAGCACCAGGATACTCTACAGCAACGCTGGTTCTAGCGCGAGATACAGTCCTGCGCGGTAATGGCTCATTCGCTCGTAAGGGCGAGACGGCGACAGTGCGGCCGGCGAGAGCCAGTCATCCTACACTATCTCCTGCTCGACACCATGCACCCCTGACGAGAGATCAGCAGGCGTCCGGGGATGCATGGGCGCCGAGTTGACGGTAGTAAGGAGAACAAGCAATTGAGCTCGGGCGCCCAATTCAGCAGACAAGATATGCGCGGAAATTTGCGTGGGCGCTGATAATGAGTCAATGCCGTGAGCTGTTGGAGAGAAATGCGAGAGATGAGAACCGCAAGGCAGACATGACATGCGAGGTGAACCAGATGGATGGGCAGGCGGCAGGGACCGAGGTTGGAGGGTGCCATGAGGAGAGAAAGTTTGAACTTGAGTTTTGAAGTCTAAATAATGTGTCCGAAATGCCATTTGCGGTCGCATTCCCTGCTTCCCCGCTCCGACTCGCCCTTGTAATTCCACACCTCTTTGTCTCTTCCATTACGCGTCCCCATGTCTCCTGGCCCGGTGAGCACACTCTCTCCACCCCCGGGGCGCAGGCCGGGGCAAGAAGACTGAATACTCACCCTCGGAACCGTCTTGCAGATCTCGGCGAGCTGAACTACCCAAGCCACAGTCGTTGACACACATTCTCGAGACACGCCAGCCATTCTGTACATTCTTACAGGCTCCGAGCGACGGCCGCGACCCTATCATCGTCCAGGCCGGCAGGATCATGGACAATTCGTCCGTCGCCGAGCAGCGCGCGACCGCAGTCGCAAAACTCAAGCGGGCCGCGTCCCTCCCGCGCATGAAGGACGGCAGGCGGCCCCCGATGCACGTAGAGGCCGTCAGCGAGGGCGAGAGAGTCGAGGACGACGGGCGCGACGACGGCAGCGCGCACGACTCGGATGCCAGGGCGGAGGAAGAAGCCCAGGCCGGACCCTCTGACGTGCAGGCGAATATCGACGAGGCCGATGTTCCCTCGCCAGAAACTCCTGTGGCGTCCGGCCCTACACCCGTACGCGCAAAGCGACGCTCACGTTCGCGCACCAGGTCGAGGGGATCGAGGGATTTCAAGGGCAAGGCTGTGCTCAAGCAACCTTCCACCGCCGGCTCAGCAAGTCACGCCAACGAGTCTTCCGCAGATGAGTATTACAACACGTCTGCGGTTGGGGAGGATGCGCCCCCGTCCCCTCCCCTCGTCTCGCCGATACCTTCTCATATTATCGCTGGCCTGCCTGCGTCTCGTCTCCTGCGATCGCCGGCGTCTCCGCTACAACCTCTGCTCTACCCCGGGACAACACCGCCCACGCCCACGTTGCCTTCGTTGGATGATCTCTCAAGGGGCATCGGCCTGTTCCGCTCGAACTCTGCTGGCGCGGCACGCGCGATGGCGATGTCGAAGCTCACAGGGGGGACCGAGACCGACTACTCTCATATGTCACCCTCGCCGACGCCAGACCAGTTGGGACGGCTAACCCGCAACAACACCGTCGCTGGAGGGGAACGGCTGGCAGCACGAAGGCTGATGCTCAATCGTCTGGGAAACAGACTCAATCAGGCTGATGGTGATCAGACCAGTGGTGGGGAGGAACCTACACCGATTGCGCCGAAGCGCAGACGGCGGCGCTCAAAGCGTGCGTCGTCGCGTGCGTCGACTGTGGTGGATGATCGCGATGAACGCGAGCCGCCCTCGACCTCTCCAAACACGCCTATCGTCCCGCCCTCGCCCTTACCGCGATCATTCACGCCCGCAACCGAACCACCTCGGGCACCGTCTGCAGCAGGCCATATTCTCAACGGCAATGCACGGTCGCCAACCCCTCAACACGGTCAAAATGAAGACGCTCGCATTGAGTACGAGAAGCCTACCGGTCACAGAGGCGTGGTGGTGGAAGAGGAGGACGACATCCCCGAACGTCTGTCCCCTCCTCGGCTTCCGCAGTTGCCTTCAATACCCGTCCGCGGGTTTGCGCAATCCGCTCAACGTCTCCCGCATACATCGGACGCTCCATCATTTGGCTCGTCTGACTCGCCCGGCGCTTCCGTACCCGTATTTCTGTCCCGGACACAGAGCTCGAGACAAGATATCTTCCCTGCGAGCCCCTTTGCCACGCCGCTCCGGGAGAAGCCGTACCCATACGTGGAAGAGGACGAGGATCTGTATCAGGACTTACGACTGCGGCCGAGGGTTGCTTTCGAGCGCGAGAGCGAGATCAGCTGGGTTGCCGACCTAGGTGAGCTCAGCATCCTGTAATAGCGATGCTCACTTGATTGAACTGGCATAGTGCCAGAACGGATACCTCTTCATGACGACGATGAAGATGAGGATACTGACGACGAGGGGGCAGAGCCTGAACCAGAGCCAGAGCGTGAACATGAGCTTGAGCCCGAACTCGAGCCTGATCCCGATCCCCAGCAGGAGCAGGAACAAACTGAGGAGCTGCCACCTGCTCCTGAAGAGCTTCAGGAGCATCGTTTATCTGTCGGATACGATACGGGTGCCCCTCACGTGCCCCCTCAGCTAGACTTGGTCGTGGATCTAGAGATTTCCCCCGAGACAAGTCAGGCTGCCATCCCCCCTTCACCTTCGTCATTGGTCGCACTATCCGGAGCATCAGCAGCCGAACCACAAAGCGGAACGCAGCCCTCTCCAGCGACGTACCCTATGCGCCTCTCGGTGGCCATGCCGAGTCAGGTCGAGCGATCTCCCTCTGGCGAGAATGCGGACTGGGACGAATCGCGCAGTAACGCAATAGAGGCAGCAGCAAAGGCTTCAGCGAGCACCTGGGAGAAGGTCAAGGGCGCGTTCAGCAGGAGCAATTCGAGCAACGGGCGGCGGTCGCGCACCAACAGCATCGGCATCCGCGACCGGCGGCACAACAACACCGACTCCAGCGTGAGCCGGGAGAGTGGCGTCAGTCATACCAGCGGCAAGACGGATAAGGGAGAGGTCTCGGGGACGTTTGCGCAGCAGCAGGTCGCCCCACCGCTCATGCAGGCACCTTCGGCGTCGGCGTCGATATTGTCGCTGACGCCACAATCTGCGCCTCTGGGTGGCAGCTCCCCTGTACCCCCTGCCTCATCGGCCGACCTACTGAAGTACGCGGACTCCAAGCTCTTCCCCTTCCCCGGGATGATCCACCTGGAGGAGCAGAGGAACCGGGCACGGGCGATGACGCCGTCTGCGTCGTCTCCTGACGTGACCGTCAGCATCGGACTGGAGGCGGTGAACAGCACCAGCTCGTCCAGCACCGCTACGCGGGTGACGGAAGTCAGCCGCGAGCGGAAGCTCTCCCACCAGGCGTCGGATACTCGTCTGTTCACGAAGTACAACGGCGTCACGTTCCCCCAGCAGATCTCGACAGTGCCCTCGTCGGCGTCGCAGGTGGATTACTTTAGCGTGCCCTCCCGGACGACGCCCCCGTCCTCGCAGCCCGGCTCGCTCAAGCTCCCGACGAATCGCGAGGGTGTGCGGAAGTGGCTCAAGCTGTTCTCGCCGGGCACGAACGGGTCGTCCACCAGCCCGGCCTCCCCTCCCTCGGTCGCTTCTTCGCATTCTGCGGGCAAGAAGCCGTCGTTGACAGAGTTGTTTACGGGCATTGGCCGCAAGGACAACGATCTAACGGATTGGGAAGAAATCGGCCATGACAAGTCTCGGACGCCGACGAGTCCGCCGAACAGCACACCTGTGGCGAGGCAGATGGAGGCAAACGGGAAGCCCCCGGTAAGCAAAAAGTGATGCAGAACTGCGTCCTCCTGCTAAATTGTTCCCAAATTATATGCAGAGCCCGCCGATGGATGCTAATGGACACCATGCGACGAACGGAAAGGTGGCGGTATCCTACGTCGTAGCGGATTACCCACCGGAATTCCCCTCACCTCCCGATCCTCCTTCATCCACTACCCCAGATCCCCAGTCTTCGCTCGACGAATTCCCTGCTCGCTCAATAACAGATTCATTCTCATCCTCTTCTCAGCAATCGCCAAGATCCCCCATGCCTGAAACCGGACAAAGCGCCGTGGTCATGGAGCGACTTGATGAGATACTAGGACGGGGCTCGAAGGGCTCTTCGTGGCCATCCGTGCTTGACGACCCGCCACGGAAATTGGTCCTGTCCTCGCCGGTCCTGCAGGTGACGAACGCCAACACTGTCAAGGATAGGTTCCTTTTCCTGTTCAACGACATCTTGGTCATCGCGAAACCCATTGTCCAGGATCCTGAGGCCCTCCTTGACCCCTCGAAGCCGAGTCCTACTGATCGGAAGTTCATCGTCAAGAGTGTCGTCCAACTTCGTGAGCTCCGCTTCAGCGGCGACCGCGACGAGCTCCGCGGCAAGGCATCCCATGACTTTAGTTCTACGAAGAACCCGGTGATACGGAGCTTTGTGCATAACTTCTCCAGAGATCCCGACCACGCCGTTTCCGCACTCTTTGAGAAGACGAATACCAGGATCGATCCGGTCATTGTGGGACAGCTTCTGTTCAAGACACTAGACATAGACCGAGCTAAATTGGGCGACTACCTTTCCCGCCGTACCTCTAAAGTAATCCTGAAGGCCTACGTGGACAACTTTGGGCTGATGGGTCTCAGAATCGACAAGGCTCTTCGAGTCTTCCTGCAATCGGTCAGCATCCCTTCTAGGTCTAGTGGCCATTCCAGCGCATTGGAATATCTGCTTGATTCGTTCGCAAGCCGATGGTATGAAGCCAATGCCGGGATTGTCATGTATGACAAGGACGTTGCAATCCGCCTCGTGCGCTCAATCGTACAACTCAACGACGTCATGCATGGTGGTATAGCTCAAGAGGCAGGCATCACTGGTTATCCAAAGCGGAATATCATCACTCGTGATTTCGTGGAGGCTTTCAGGAGGTCGGATTCGAGGGGTCTGGTTTCGGATGAACTACTCGAGAAGGTCTATGCTTCCGTCCGCAAGGAGAGATTATCACAAGCGCGAAATCTCTCCAGCCAAAACACCTACCCAGATGTCCCGATCACCATCAAACGACCTCTCCCGGCACGTCTGACATACCGCCAGCAATCCGACCCAGTGATCCTCCGTATTCCACAGCCGGATCCACAGTTGACGATTCAGCTATATGGACAAGACCTCGTATTCGATCCTCCAGCTCTGAGTTTCGCCAAGTCGTCGGAAGCGTCCTTCCGCGTCACAGGTAATTCGCTAGGTCCAAAGAGCATTATCATGTGGCGCTCGGGGCCGAATGCTCTCGCCTATTCTGGCTTGCCACTGAGTAGTCCCGTCATGGTCGAGCGCTCCTTCATGCGTAACACATTTCAGCTTGCCTTCGTCAATCACACTGGCGCGAAGCGGAAATACATGTTCAGCGTAGACGACCCGCTGATTCGTCACCAATGGGCCGTGTCACTTCAGCGCCAAATCAGCATCGCGTCGTCGAGCTCGCCTTCTTCTATGGGAAAGCCAGGGCCTCCAGATCATGTTCAAAAAGCACACGAGACTCTTGCTTTCAAGGTCTTGCAAGAGACGTTGATTACTCAAGATATCCCGTCTACATCCAACAGCACCTCGCCTATCGACCAGGCGTTCGCGCGTCTCACTGGGATGTCACCCAGACAGGGTGATAGTGGCTTCTCCAGCATTCGAGGTAGCCCTGTAATCTCTGGTCTGCGGATACGAGGAGAGGCCTCCAGCCCCCATGCCAGATCGAAGTCTCGCAGCAAGATGTACCGTCACGGAGCGGGGAAGCTGGAACCTGATAGTCCGGACGCTCGCACAGATGACGACCCGTATCAGCTTGACGCAGTCGGCGAAACAACCAAGCGGGAGACGCGCCTCTGGAATGGCCACGATCTCGAGATGGTCTGTCGGCAAAACAGTTCAATACCTTTCTTGCTGGCGTACTTGCAGGTGGGACATCTAGACGATTTGCCCAATGGCACTTCCCCACCAGATTCATGACGCGACTAGCGCTCATAAAGGTTATTGTAAGTGGTGTTTGTCCTGTGTAACGTTCCACTCTGACAATGTCGCGACAGATCCCCGGCTTTCAATCTAATCCATGTACCACGTCTGTACTCCATGTCCATCTGCTCTGCCGTCGTTATCCTCAATCATCTGCTTCACGGACTCGCCATGTAATAAGATTATAGTTGTGCACATTCGTTATCTCATGTTATATCCGGTATTTAACTAGTCGGAAGTTATATGTCGAGTAGGCTGATAAACAAATTGTAGATTGCATGTTGACCACATTGTCTCCCGCGAAACTATGCATGAATTCTGACATCCTCAGTTGACGAGTCACGACAAGTGAGAAAGAAAATATGATATACGAGTCAGATACATTCTCCGTGTCTGGATTCACAGTACTATAATGTACAAGTGGCATATACCACGACAGCATATCGACTAGGTACGTGACGAGGAAAACGGAAAGTGAAGGACTGGGTCCCGCAATGCCTGTAAGAAATTTTCGGAGTATTCTGCATCATTAAAGGTAAATGAATGAGCCGGCACTGTGTCATTTGTTGGATGCAACGCAGGTTGAGGGAGCAGTGAAGGCGGCTCTAACGAATCAAATTCTGGCCAGAAATCATATCCAGTGAATGTCGCAGCGTTGAAGACGTCTGATGATGTGAATCCCTGAAGACCAATTTCCGATCCAACAAGTAAGGGCTCAGGCTGTAGCTCGCCAACTTCCAGCGGGGCAGCATAGGATGAGATCTCCTGATCAGGTCCTAATGGAACTCCGCTATATGGTGCGTCCGTATCGTTCACATCCTCCGCGGGGCGCTTTCGTCGGTTGACTTCGCCGGCCGGAGCACGGAGACGGAGACGTTCGTCGAGCTGAAATTTAACCCCCTTCAGGATGTCGCACACTCGAGCCGCAGTAGGCCACGGTATCTAAGCGACTGTTGTTAAACCAGTTTGAGGTCGGCTTCAACCGGGAAACCTACCTGATCCAAAGCGTCGAAGCAATTTTGCAAGCCTATTGTTGCTTGCGCATCCAACGGCCGGGATATCACTGACGCTGAGGTCAGCGTCACTCGTATTGTTTTTTGGAGGACTCACAGATCGCGATATGCATTATGCTGAAAAACCATATGAGGTCCATGAAATGTGAAGTAAGGAATGACCAACATACCCAGCACTCTGCAAGTAGTTCATAAGGATCGGATGGGACCATCGCAAGCCATATGCTTCATGATAGTTCATGGCTATAGCTGTATGTCAGTATATCAAACTTCCAGTCACAGTGAAGGGGCCAACCGATTTTGCATATATGTGACGCCGCGCTCTGGCACATGTCTAGCGATCTCCAAGAGGTATAGTCTACACCCTGACCCTGTATTCGCGATGCTGGGTCGGGTGAGATGCTGAAAAATATCCGCCGCATGACACAGGGCGAACAATACTTGATACTGCGCCGACAACTCACTCGCTCATTCTGGGTATGCTGGGGCTATAGTTAGCGATATCACGAGCGAATGAATAGGGATCCAAGGAGACTCACAATAGCCTGTGAAGAAGCAACACGGCTGCCCAGTACTGCACATGGAGGAAAAGCACGTGCGGAGCAGGAGCAGGACAAGGTCCCGTGCTGGTTGTCGAGTACTTGAGCGAGTCTGGCAATGCGAGGTACCACTGAAGGAGGCGCAAGTGAATCTTCTCCATAAGTACACGCCGCGACGTAGAGGATACATGAGTAACAGGGTATATTTTGGTAATAATCTCTCCAAAGATAATGGCTACGCAATGAGGTGAGTAGGACAAGCGAGGCAATGTCATACTCACACAGAGAAGATGCTTCCTTGAAGCAGAGTATAGGCCTAGCAAGGATAGAAATTTCGCCGGGGGACAGTAGGTTGGCACCGTAGTGATGCCATATTTCTTCGGCATCACTCTAGAGATGGAATAAAACGCTATTCCGAGGGATAGAAAGCTGATTTACCTCGGGCGGATGCGGCAGAGGAGTAGCATAGTCGCCTTCTCGTATAGTCATCGGGCGACCTTGCAATCAAATGAGTGCCCGAAAGACAGAGTGATCAGCCGTGCCGTTTACCGAGAAATATCGAAGAGTATCTATTCGATAATAAGTTGGGGTGAATATCAATTGATGTAAGACTCACCTGTCACCAAGGCAACATGCCCACCATATCCGATTCCGGAGTTCCTTTTGTGACGAAGAGAACAAATCCCGGCCGTCAATCTGCCATCTGTCCGCATTCCTATTCAAGCCAAGATCGAATGCCTGTTATCAAGAGTGAGACCTGTGATGGAACCATGTAAAACGCTGACAAACCATTCTGATGGCCATGCCTAGTCAGCCGCACGATTGAAGCATGAGCATGAGCTGAGCAGACTGCAATATAAGTTAGCTCACCGATATGAATCCAGCCTTCCTCGACACTTCCTGTGCAGACAGATATAATGCATGATCATGGGCTCTGATCGTATAATTACGTACCGACACCGAACCCGCGAACGCCCAACAAGATAAGAGCTTGGCAAGTTGACGTCCGGGACTCTTGATACATAGTATCTGACCAGCATCGAAGCGGATAGCGTACGGGCAGTGAGTGAAAGTACATGGTGTCTGGTGGACAGACTAACCGAGCGCCTTGCGAGCCTGAGCAGCATATCTAGCACCTGAGGCTGCCGCGCGTGTAATGGAATCGACATCCTCCGAATAGTGAGCGGCAAAGGCGAACATAGAAAAGAGCAGGAGGTCCGTAATCTTCTGGGTATGCTCTGGCTTCACCGACCCGGTTTGTTCCTCCTGTATTGTCTCACTGTGTACAGCAAATACGGACTAAGACACATGTCGAACTGAAATAGTCAAATACGAACCCTGTTCGCCTGCGTTGCACGGTGTTCAGTTGCGGCAATTATGCGAGAAAGCAGAGACTCACCGGAGACTGAGATCAGCCAAAAAAGACTCCTTGTCTATTACAGGAACGACTGGATTGACGTAGGTGAAGTAGAGATGAATGAGATGATCTTGAATATGTATCGTCGGAAGCTGGAAATCGACCACATGTTCTTGTGTGCTTGTCGAGGGAAGCCCAGGCCATAGCTTTGCCATCGGAAAATTCCTACGATTCACAATGAGATGACAACATCACAGGGAAGAGGTAATTGGGATACCAAATGCCGCCAGTTATGCGGTTGTCATATCTCTCCTGTTGCGCAAGTAGTTGCAAACCACAAGAGTTTCCGTGATAGCGAACCTGTTGATGACTCTGGTAAATGGAGTCACAAGTACCCGATGACTGACGCTGACCTCTCTGTTCTCGTCCATTGACAGGTTGCCGAAGGCATCCGAACAGTCATTCAACTCCTCTTCTTGTGTCCCTGCACGCATATATGAGGTTTAAAAGCGCTGAGCTGCGGCACGTTATGCTGTTCACCTTGCGAGCCCTCGCCATTCTCCTCACTTGCCACAAGATCAAGACGAGAGGGCGAGCCGCTCGTGCGTCGCCGTTGCCGGGGCGGTTCACCATCCGAAGATGCCGCCTCGCTCGGCTGTCGAATGGTTTTTGAGGAAGGCACCGTGCTGGTCTCTCGGGTGTTTGCGCGAGACGATGCCAATAATTTGGACAGGCGATCTTGCCATTCGAGATTCGGTCTGGTCAATTTCAGTGGATCTTTGTGAGGGGATGTGAGGAGTCTCGGTCATTTCACGGTCAAATCGTAATGGGAGGGCACCCACCGGTCTGAATAACACTCTCACGAGAGACTCGTGACTGGCGCCGAGCTCGTTCATTGACGGGCTTGGGTGGATTTGCCTGGGCTTCGTCGCCCATAATTGACGCAAAGAAATTGTCTTCCGTAGGATCTACCGAACGCCGCAGTCGGCCAGTCGGTCCCTGGGCCAATCTTGAGAGGACGTGCTAGGATCATGGACATAAGAAACACGTACAAATGGACCAGAGTCGACTCTCTTCAAGATGTCGTTGGCTAGCTGGTCCTTGCGGAGGTCCGAAATAATGCTGGTGGCACGGCCATCCTCGCAACTCATGATTGCGGCGAGCATGCTCTCCATCTGATGAAGTCGATGCTCTAGCGCCTTGATGTAGCCCTTAGGGGGACCACGTCTAAAGGTTGGGTCTTTAAATGTCCTATATAAGCCGACAGCTCAACCATCTGACAGTGACATGGCCAACCAGAAAAGGTACATTCTAGCAATGATAGTTAGGGGACATGCGTCCAGTATTCGCGGCTGCGTCCCTCACCTGTCGCGGCCGCAAGACAACTCTTGCAAATCTCAGTCTGCTCGCCAGGAGCTGGCTCGCACTTGATTTTGGATCGTCGACATTTGTCACATGCTAGGAGTGATGATCACAAGTCGATTTGAGAACTCGAGCGCATCTCGGGTCCAGATGGACCCGAGCCAAAAGTAGGGCGTACCTCGCGCGCTCCTCTTTGCACCTTGACCTGCTGCATCAGAGGTCCCGGGCTCGCGTTCGCTGGACTGGACTGACTCCCCTGTGCTCGGGATGCGTTCTGGTTGTTTTGTCGCCGATTTCGCCATAACTCGAGAGGTCCGGTGTCCGACGATCTTCGCGAGTCTCCGCCACGCTTGGCTGGGTCGGATGCCTGACGGTGCTCGTCTACGACAGCCAAGGGGGAATCAGTCCTGGACACACTGGCCTCTCTCGTGCGCAACGGTCGACGGACAGGGCAGACGGGGACAAACACGACGTAGAGTACGTCAACGCCGCGGCGGCCATGCCACTACCTACCAAATACATCACGGAACCATTCATCACGCCTTGCGCACTATACCGAAACTGGGACCTAGCCCACATCGCGGTCTAGGTATACGCAGCTTTAGAATTAGCGAAAAAACGAAACTGTTTCGGCGGTTATTGCCGTCTCAGGTAATGTACATTCTGCCCCATACGACAGGCGACCTCGTAAACACTAAGCCAGCAAAGTATTATAAGACTCAGCACGCATATAAACAAGTACACCCAAAGTCCCGTTTAGAAATACAAACCGATCCAGCCCTTCGGCGAGAATGCCACAATCGAATCACCACCATCCTTATTGCCGGCCCAGGGCAACTCTCCCGTAACCTTGTTCGCCGACCCCTGCATACCACGGGCAGACCACGAAGGCGCCGTGAGGTCAATGAGGCCGTTGAAATCCGCGTTCTTGTACGTCAGGTACAGGTCGCCGTTGAGTGAGGAGCGGTGCACGCTGGATATCGTGCGGTGAGGGTGGCCGGGATGGTTCTCGTAGAAGACATCGCTGCGTCCATTACCGGTCGTCGTCTCCAGGTCAGCGGCGGCGGGAGGCTCGGTGCTGGAGGGAACCGGGTGGACGCGAGCGTTCATGGCCGCACCGCCCTGCTGAGTGACGAGCGCGGTCTTGTCAACAATTGCGACGTCTCCGACCATCCAGCCGCCGAACATTTCCAGCCTCAAATCGCCAGCGTGCACACCGGTGTGCGGAAGGAGCATGTTGTTCTCGTTGTTAGAGAACATGATAACCGACAGCTTCTCGAGGTCGAAGTTGGAGTCCGTGTCGAACTTGACCTGGGAGACGCTGTGGGTTTGGAGATGCATTTCCTTGATGTTCGGAGGGATGTAGAGCGTCAAGTCGTAGCGCATGCACGCAGAGGAGACCCAATTAGAAGTAGAGAGAAGGAAGCGGCTTTCCATGCCAGAGCTGACATCCTCGACGCTCGGGTAGTCCACGACGACATTGCTGAACAAAGACTGATCGTCGGTGCGCAGCGTCATCTCATACTTGAGCTCGGTCGCATCCGGAGCGCCTTGAGCGACAATGATGGTCCCGACAGCTTTGCCACGGAAGTCGGCCGAGTGGTCGAGCGTCGCGGAGCCGAGTGGAACCATATACGTAGTGGTGGTGGAGTTGTAGATGAAGGGTGCATTCTGGCAGTTTAGCGAGGTGCTGAACTCAGGCATGCCCTCAAGGCCAGTGGGCGTTGGCTAGGGCGCTGATTGTCAACCATAAGCAGGCAGAATGGATCAACGGTGTCTTACGGTCATCAGCCAGAACGCGAACTTGATGCCCTGCCATACGATGAAAATGAGGCATACAATGCCAAAAGCCTTCCAGAAGATGCCGCATCTGAATCTCCATGAGCGTCTCTGCCAATGCTTATCGTTCCGAGACGCACCGCAGGCCGCAGCAGACACAGCAATCCGCCTTCTTTCGCCTGGGTCGCGCAGATGGGATCTCTGTGTCGAGTACTTCGTGCATCGCGGCCTCCAGGCCCTCATCGTCGGTGGCAGTGCGCAACGCGACAGGCCCATGGCCGTCTTCCTCACTGGGGACCGCCCGGTCTACACCCGTCATTCAGCATCAACGCGCCGCATAACAACACTGTAGATACTCACAATCATCCCAGCGGTCCTTCAGCTTCAGCGCGGTCATGACCGCGCCGACCATGCCCCAGAAGGTCAGGCTTTTTTTAGCCTGCTCGCTCAGACCGCCAGGCATGTCGAAAAGATACAAAGGAGCGACAGATGATGGGCGGGGAAATAAGGATGGGAGCTGTGGGAGAGAGCTGGTCTTTAAAAGCGCGCCCGAGAGTCGGGATGTCGAGAGCGCCAGGCACAGCTAGAATCAAGGACGGCGTCGGACGGCGTCTCGGGCCCGTCTGCATGACAAGCGATGACTTGCATGCCCAGATCCCGATGGTCGCCATGCGCATCCCGCCGGGATTCCAGCAGAGCACGCCGTAAGAAATCTAGAGAAAAGTATGTGCGATATGCGATGTCGAGTCAACTCTCGTCGAGAGGATCGATGCCTTCTTCATCTGCTGACGCCTTTCAACTCTCGTGACTTTGGATGCGCAGACATCTGATGGTGGCCACAAACTCAGTCGTAAGTCGTAGCCGCAGGAAGCGCAATGGGCACGGCTCGGCCCCGGGGCGGATTCGACACCGTTGTATCCGAGAGGGGCGGCCGGGGAGCGTGGTGAAAGGAAGATGCAAACCGGAAGTCAGCAGAGCGAGGTCAGCACCCTATATATGCATGCTGCCAACTGCGTCATTACTAACGCATGGTCGCACCAAGATATAAGTGTCGGATGTCGCAATGGCTCAGTCAGCGTACACCGACGAGCAGTATCTTCCGTTAACTCAAGCGACGAGCAAGAATGTCTGGGCTGGATAAAGCAACAACGGAGTCCGCCTCGCTGCACGGCTCCTATGCCTGGACCGATACACTCAAAGGGGTTCAATTTGGCCCAGGATGCATCACGACAGCTCTCCCCAAGCTGTTGACCACCTTGGGAGCAAAGAAAGCACTGATTGTCACCGGAAGGAGTCTGCGCGAGAAGGTCAAACACTTCCTGATTTGCGTTGCGATGTAGTCTGAACTTGCGATTTCACGTTAGACCGACGTCGTGAAGAAGGTCGAGGATATTCTCAAGCAGCATGATACATTTGGTGCGACCTTCCATGAAATCGGGCAGCATTCGCCCATCGCAGATATCCGCAAGGGACATCAAGTGTTCAAGAACGTCGGTGCGGACGTTATCGTCGCGGTCGGGGGCGGCTCGCCCATCGATGCATCCAAAGCAATCCTCTACTTCCACCACCAGGAGAAGGGAGGGCCGTATTTGCACCAGATTGCAATCCCAACCACGCTTAGCGCTGCTGAATACACGGTGAGCGGCCTCGGGTATCTTCCAACTGGTAGACACCAACACTGCTGCATCTGCAGATCGGCGCGGGCTACACGGACGAGGAAGGCAAGAAGGTTGCTGTCAGCTCCCCGGAGCTCGCACCAGCAGGCATCATCCTCGACGCTGAACTCACGCTGGCAACCCCAGAGCGTCTATGGCTCTCGACCGGGATGCGCGCGGTTGACCACGCCGTAGGTACGTAGCCAAGCCATTGGACCTACCAGTTATTGACACCATGGTCCGCAGAGAACCTGTACAGACCCCTCATCCCTCCTCCCGTGAAATATCTCTGCTATTCTGCTCTGGCCGACCTATTCAAGTATCTTCCACAATCGAAGGCAGATTCTTCCGATGTTGCCGCCAGACAAAAGCTGCAGATAGCCTCATGGATGAGCCTGTGGCCGATCAAGCTGGAGAAGTACAGGTACAAGAGTCAGCCTCCATGATTGCTGTTGACTCTCGCTGAACAAACACAGTGCTTTAGGTTTGTCGCACGCCCTGGGCCATAAGCTAGGAGCCACCTACGGCATCCCCCACGGCATAACTTCTGTAAGTATATTGTCGAACAACTCAGCGGCTTCGGCTTACCGGTGATTGCCATTAGTGCCTGACATTGGCCCCAGTCGTCGCGCTGAAGGCCGATACCGCGTCTGACGAGGACAAGGAGTGGCTTGCAGGGGTCCTCTTCTACCTCCGCAAGCCCTCGACAGGGTCCGTTACTGAAGATGTCCGCAAGCTTTCCAAGGAAATTGATCAGTGAGCTCCTCTGTTTGGCTTTGCTCCTTGTATGTGTTGACAGGCTGCCGACAGACTCGTTGCGAACCTTGGGCTGAGGTCCACCCTGACCGAGTACAAGGTTCCCCGCGAGGATGGCTCGAAGATCGCAGCACTCGCTGTGGGAAGCACGAGCGATCCGGAGTATCCCAGGGTCGTCGAAATACTGGAAGAGCTTTATTGACGCGCTCGAAGAGCCGGGATCGAATTGAAGAACCAAGTCATGAGAGATACATATGTACGATTAGTGGGCCGCTTGTTGCCCTGTCGGTATATCTAAACGGGGAGTTCATCCCGGAGTCGTATAACCAAAGGATTGTGGTCTGGAGATGGCATCTTCACATTGCGCATTGTGTAACTTCCTGTGGAATCCTTGGCACGCGCTCTGCAGCCCGAATGTGCTCCCGCGCAGTACCGGTGACTGGTGCGGCCCTCGTCCACGTCGGCCTGAGATGTTTGTTTCCTGTTGTGTGAACGGTCCTGAGAACATCTGACGTGCCCGCGCCCGGTGCATTGGTCGACTTGGGCGATGGTGCCTCTATAAGCAGGGCCAGGAGCAGCCGCAGGTGACGTGGAGGCCCGCATCTCCAGGCCAGGCCCGGACGTGCATCAACTAGTGCTGCCAGATATTATCACCGACACCGCCCTACAAATGCTCGGACGCTCTGCCAGCTCGGGCCTCGCCAGCTCACTCCGCGTTTCTGCCTCGTCTAAATCTCGGAGCGAATACAGACTGCTACGCAACGCCATCAGACGAGCGGCACACGACGGTCGGCCGTTCTCAGGGCTTGCTGCCGGTGCCCCTTGTCTGGCCCGCGCCCGACGATCTCCGCGCACGATATCAGGCTGCTACGCGCGACATACTGAACCTATGACTGCATATACCCGGCGCCCACACTCGGGCCAGGCGAAAGGGAAGGAGACGCAGAGCCAGCCGGAGAAGCATGACCATGACCACGAGCATGACCACGAGCATGACCATGGACATACGCACTCGCATGGCATCCCCCTCTTTGGCCACAGACACAGCCATGGAGAGGACGGACACAGTCACAGCGCAGAGGGGATCGTGCAGGTGCTGGAAGGCGGAGGTGCGTAGAGTTGTACGTGTCGCATTCGTGACGCTGCCTCTCGGGAACTCATTCTGCATCTCTGCTGGTATGCAGGCAAGGACAGAGGAAGTCGAATAACAATCATTGGTCTACTTGCAAACTTGGGCATCACTGGCTCGAAGGGCATCGCGGGGCTGTATATGAACTCGGCTGCGCTGGTTGCAGACGCGGGCCATTCGCTCAGTGGTTCGTGTCCCTCATCATCATCCCATGCGCAGCCAGGTTGAAGAACGGCCGCGTGTCTCCGCATCATTACAGACCTCCTCGGAGACTTCGTGACGCTCTTTGCATGGAAGCTGTCTCGCAAGCCGCCATCCGAACGCTACCCATACGGGTTCGGCAAGTTCGAGGTCATCGGCACGACGACCGTCTCGCTTCTGCTAACAGGCGGAGCCATCGGGATCGGCATGCACTCCTGGACACTCCTCGTCGAGGCGCTCTCCCAGTCTGTAACGACCCTCCCGCCCGGCACGCTGCACGACGTCGTCGCAAGCATCGTGCACCTCGCGAACAGTGTACCAGTCGTCGCGCCGGAACACGGCCACGAACACCTGCTTGATCCAAATGCAGCGTGGTTTGCGGCAATCAGTGTGGGGCTGAAGGAGTGGTTGTACCGCATCACGAAGCGCGTCGCGGACGAGGAGCGAAGCCCCGTCCTGCTGGCGAACGCGATTCACCACCGCAGCGACGCGTACTCGAGCGCCGTCGCGTTGTTCGCGATTCTCGGCACCTGGTGGTTTCCTCAGCTCCCTCTTGACCCCATTGGAGGTGACTCCCAGTTTTCCCCGCCTCCATCGCGTGTCTAACCGCAATATCCAGGCATCATTGTATCCATCGTGATTTTCCAGCAGGGGTGGAGACTCCTTGTTAGCGCATTCCATCAGTTGACCGACCGGGGTGTGTCCCCCAAGACGCGAGAGGCACTGATCAAGGCTCTGGACCCTCTCCTTCCTCCGCCATCTTCAACAGGGTCATCGCAGATGCTGACAGACTCGCAAATCACTAACCACACGGAGAAACTGCTCGGTGTCCGTGACCTGCGCGCGGTGCGAGCGGGCGCCAACATGTTCGTGGACTTGGTTGCGGAGGTCCCGAGCGATGCTACTGTCCAAGAGATGAGCGACCTCGAGGCGAAGATTTCTGCAGCATTGAAAGAGGCGAGAAAAGAAATCAAGGAGGCGCGGATTAGGTTCAAGCCTGTGGGAGAGAATGGCCATTAGTTATGTATGTTTTAGAATATTCGTGTTAGGGGCATTTGGTACTGTTCGGACGCCATTAAACTCGTTAAGGATATTGGACCTGCTTACAACGCCCGATTCCCTCTACTCTGGCGCTCACCTGGATTCATAAGTTGCTTAACCCTACTAGCTGCTAGAGGTAGATAAGTTTCTGCTCGCGATTGCGAAATCTAGAAAGTCTTGCACAATCCTCATATAGCTCGCATGTCTTCTCTGAGTTGCATATAGAGGCCTTTGAGGTTACTATCCAGCGTACAGGATCCAGAAAGGAGACGCGCCGTTTGCCACGGTGCATAACGCTTCACGTGAGATACGACGCGTGGCGTCACGCGTCGTTCTCAGGACGCGTGCCAACTCCCAAGCTGGCACGAGTTGCTTCGTTCCGGTCTCAAGATCCCAACCCACCACAAGTGTCGTCATGAATGAATATACGCTCAATTTCTCATCTTCCAGCGAAGACAATGGGAAGTTCAAGTTGCTTGAGCTTCCCCCCGAACTGTGCAAGCTTGTTGAATCCGCGATCAACAGTAATACATCCCCAAGGTCTGTTGGAACCTCGACTGACTTCTGACTGCCCCATCTGATTTGTTACTCATCCTAGTCTTATGATTAAGGGTCAACCAAACGAGGATGCTGTTCTCTGCACGGCGGACAAGACGTACACAGTCCGCTCCATCGTCCTCTCCAACTCCATGGTCGTAGCGACGCCTCCGGCGGCATCCTCGAGTGAAGATTCGGAGGATTCTATAGAGATACGAGACCAGCTGAACGAAATTCTGGAGCTTGTACCGACGGTACCGAAACTGCACAAGCTGGAGAGCCTCCTTAGAGGACAGGAATACGACGATGGAGATATCGATGACATGTACGATGATGACGAGCAAAGACCCGTAAGCCAGGCCTCCATCTATTGTCTGATCATGACGTTCTCATATTGCCATGATACAGACGAAGCGATGGAGATACACGTATGAAGATGTGTCCGGCAGCATACAAGCAAGCGAAGTTGAGCTGCAGCGCGGCCTCAAAGAAAGACGCATCCTCACATTGAATGGTGCGTATTTTTAGTCCCAGAAAAATGAGTTTGTAGCTCAGATATATCTTGCTGCTGCCAGGCCAGCTTCGCCCTCTGAGGCCCTCGTACCTGACAACGATTCTGGAGTTACTTCTGAACACCCTCGTCTCGCTATCTCTCCCACATACTGCTGCACCTGTCGACAGGCTCGTGGACACACTTGCACAAGCGTATGACATCCAAAGAGACGTATCAACGCAAGTCATGTCGTGGTTTGGAACTATCCTCAGCGACAGTTGGGATATGGACGTGGATGCCGTAGTCAAGGAGGTAGGTTTGGGTCTCCTGAGACCGCATAAGGTGTGTCTGCGCAGCCATTTTCGCATTTTTGGATAATATTTATAGACATCCTGAAGGATGGCCCGATTGCGGAGGCTGAGTTCCTGCAAAAATGGCGGAAAGCAGTCGGCGACACTTTCGAAGCGCGAGTTTCGCTTCAATTGCTCTCGGTACGCATACACTCAACCAACTAATATTGAAACCTAAGACTCACCGCGAGAATAACACAGGGCAACTATCTCTCTGACAGGTCGTTGACACAAGAGGTAGTACAGCTAACATACTTTCCTTCTTCTGCCCTCCCTGTGGAGCCGGCTGCGCGCTTCACAGACCTCTTCCTCACACGGGATCGCTGGACGGCTGACGATCTGGCGCCTTTTCTGGCCGATATCGTCGTTGACTCGAAAGACCGCGATAAGCTGCTACTGAAGTATGCACGGGCAGTGACAGGCTCAGAGGGGGTATGGTATATGGCGCGGGCCAAGTACAACAGGTGATGCGGTAATCCTAGGATGTGCATGGAGGGTACAGTTTAAGTACATACACGTGGCTCCATCTCTGCTACTTCACAAGTGACTGGCTCCATATTGCTTCGCAGAGAGTCGCTGGCATGACGGCGGATTCATCGTGAACCCTTTACTTTACCCCTCTTCGATGTTTGAGAATAGCCCGTAGGTTGATATTCATCACTGAACTCGTCTTCTTCCTTCGCGCGTCTTCTCTTCTGGGACCCACCACCACGGTGGTTCGTGCTCTTCCTTCTGGGTGAGGGGGGACCTCCTTGTTCATATTGCGACACCATACGCTCGATGAAGCCCCAAAGGACCTTCACAACGTCCTGCCGCGCACGGACGTCTGTGAACTTCGTGCGGACGTATCTGCGCATGTTGAAGATCTCGTCCGCACGTGTCCGGTGGGATTCTCCGCGCATGACGTATAGGAGGACGCCTAGATTCAGTGAAGCGTCAGCACACCGTACATTCCGGTGGCTGTGGCCACTTACCAATGAAGACAACCTCTATCGGTGCAACCCGCTTGCCAATTTGCGTGAAGGCGTCGTTCAGCTGCGGTGTATGTGCGATGTGCCAGAACTCGGCAAGGACATCCTGGATCGCCTTCTGGAAGACCTCGCTTGGGGGATCGGAGCGCAAAAGCCACCCTTCCATCTTCTGCGGGGTGGGCATCACATGTTCCGGGTATGAGTCGCAGCAGTAGACCATCTGGGCAAGGCATTGGAAGTCGCGGCCGCGCTTCATGTCGACATCGATGATTTCAGTAAGTCCGTTTTCGCTGTTCACGTATCGAGCGTCGAGGTCTGAGATCCATTCCGCCCATGGAGAGGCGATGGCTTGCAACTTCTCTATGAGCAGTAATAGCAGTGTCAGGAAGTCAGAGTATGGGCGCATTTAACACGTACCAGCAGCAGTTAGGGGCATGCCTAATTGTACACGCTGGAATATATCACGCTCGTAGGAGGGGGAGAGATTACGATATTCAACTATGCTATGTCAGCGAAAACAGGCAGCTGGCAGCACGTCACGCATACCACAAGTGATCTGTTTAGAAGCAAAATCTCTCTTCCAGTACTCCGGTACTTCTAGGCGTGTTCCCTTTTGGTTCTCAGGGAGAGTGTACCAATAGCTCTTCTTCGTTCTCGCATCTTTGTCTAGTAGAGATGTCACTACGACTCAACGGGAGCTCAAGATAATGGCGCGTACATGGTATCTATGGATAGATGAATATGAGTATGAACATATCCGGGCAAGATTCGCCTGAGTTGGTGGCGGACAAATGGATGCTCGACCAGAGCGTGACCAAAGGCATCCATAAGACAGTTGCACATCAGAGCTCGTGGTGCATTCCTTTGCAGGCTCGAATGTACAACTGTCTCTGCTGAACGCCAGTCGAACTGCGCCATACCGAGGAGCGTTGAACATGCGGGTGCCGCAAGGTGCACGAGGAATGTCGTCTTACGCACCTGGCCATCGAAGAATTTCTGTATTGATGTTAACCTCTGCTTTCCGTCGACACATTTCCGGACTTCCTCTCCATCCTCATCTTTGAACACCGCGAATACAACCGGGGGAACATAGAAGTTGCGATATATCGAGTCGAGCAGCTTGATCTGCTTAGGCTCCGTCCAGACGACGTCTTTTGGAGCGGGTTAATAAATGGCGGAAGTGCTGTCGAAGAAGAGGCGCACCTCGTTGATACGGCGGGTTCAGGTCAATCACTCCTTCGTGAATGAGAGCTGTGGAATTCTGGATGAGCGCGATCAATTGGTTAGACAGAGCCGCGACGTACTGTGGAGCTGCTGAGTCGAATATAGGCAGGCAAGGGGTGGATCTAGACGTTCTGAGATGTTAAATCCATTGTCGTTGAGCTCCGAGTCCGACTGGAGCTCGTCCAGGTCTTTGTCGTCGTCAGATTGAGACATTTCGTGGATTGTCCGGGATTCACGCTACAACTCTGTGATAAGTACAACGACAAATTCTAGGATAGCCGGAGGGACCTGTCATTCAAGCTCAGCCGAGATCTGGCGAACCCGAAGTCCCAGATAAGACTTAACCCAACTGTAACTGAGTTAAGTACTGAGGGGCAGATAGCCGCTGGGAAATTGATACCCTGTCGGGTCACATGTGATGGCTCCCTCAAGCTCCAAGCTGGCGATGCGGACTGCGACCGCAGTGGCACTTTCCTGTTTCCCCTCTACCTCACTCTCGGCCTGCAGGAGAGTGCATGGATTCATCTTTACTTCCCTCTTCGTCTTCCACATCGCTCTTGCCGTCTGCCAGCACGACTCCTGATTGGAGGGCCGCGGACGAGACAGCGCCGGCGCGCCACGCAAACCCCGTCGCAGCGTTCATCATTGGTCTTGCGATCGTTCTCCTTGCGTCAATTCTTAACGCTGCAGGACTAAACCTCACGAAGCTTGACCATGTGAGGGCAGGAATGTTCTTGGAGAAGCAGGAAGCTGAACTATGAATAGGTCCGGACTATGGCAGTTCCCAAAGCCGCGCGGCGGAAAGACTGGCTCAGACCTCTGTGGCTTCTTGGAATGGTTCTTTACATGTGAGATATAACCATTCCATTGCATATGCGCCGTGCGACTGATCATCCGTAGATTGTCACAGCTAATAGGGAGCACGCTTGCCCTGGAATATATGCGAGCAGGTCTGTAGTCAACAGCTCACATGCTGCTATACTTACGCAACCCCGGCATCCACAGAATATGTCGCGCCACTAGGAGCAACATCTCTAATCTTCAATTTTTTATTTGCAAAGTTCCTCGTAGATTCGCCCGTCACAAACTATGATATTTATGTTCGTTTCGTGAACGTCACTCAATCCTAGACCCACTCATCTCTCTCTGGTGTTCAGGGAACAATTGTGGTTATCCTCGGTGTAATCGGCATTGTTGCGTTCGGTTCCATCAACAGCGGTCTAGGCGAGGAGACCAATGCAAAGCACCTCACGTACCTCTGGACGCGCGGCAACTGGCTCGCATTCTTCTTCTTCATGTCCGCGGCGCTCATTCTCCTCTCCATCTTCACCTCACAACTCGACCGGGTCCTCGCCGCTCGAGCTGAGCTCGTCCCGGAGTCTGAGCTGTCTCCGAAGCTGGGATCCACCATGCAAGTTGGGTATGTGCGACGTGCGTTTGCAGCTTGGGACAACACGATGGCCTGGCTCAGGGACAAGCTGGAGGTCTGGACAGCGACTCATGATGACAAGCGTATAGCTTGGACTCTGGGCATTGGTTGGGCCTGCTGCGGAGGCGGATTGGCTGGTGGCTGCCTTGTCTTTGCAAAGGCTGCGTAAGTCCTTTGTTGTACTGCCTCCTTGTCTAACGAGCTCACCATCAATCACTTAGTGTGAAGCTCATCAGCGGTAGTCTATCACATGAGAATACCGGCAACCAGTTTGGCCATGCATCATCGATATTCACGTTCATCTTCCTCGCTGTAACTGCGGTCTCTCAAATCATTTGCTTAAACCGTGGTCTCAAAGTGTACGACTCGACATTGGTTGTGCCAGTGTTTTACGGAGTCTACACTGGAGTAGGGTGAGTTTTTCCCTTATTTCATCTATTTATTTCGCTGATATGCAATGCGGAAAGTTGGCTTGACTCGCTGGTATGTCTGTCAGACTCGGGTATAGATGCAGATACTGATCGTAACGCAGATCTTCAATGACGAGGTTGACGCATATCAATCATGGACGCTGTTCCTGATCTTTGTCTCGATGATTGTCCTGATCTCTGGTGTTGTACTCCTCACGTACAAGAAGCCTGCACATACTGGGGTTCAAGGTCCCGGCGCTACCCACGTCCCGCTGTCCGCACGCGGCCGGAGGCAGAGGAAAGGCATTCCGGGGACAGACGAGGAGGAAGCGCTCCGAGATCTGGAGAACGGCGAGGGAGAGAACGACGCCGAGATGTGGCAGCTCGGCGATGTTAGTGACGACGAAGAGCAGCAGGGCCCGTCTCGATCGCCCAGCGCACGGCAGAAGTCTGACCCGCGTACTGCTGTGGATGGCGAGGGCGAGCGGGAGCGCATGATGCGCGATGACGGCGAGGATTTACATCGCCAGTCCACTTCCTCCGACGCTACCCTGGCCCGCCCGGATGAAGAGTTTGGCGCTTGGGAAGGAAAGCCGCCTTCACGGTGATTAAGACTCATACACGACTCTTGCATAGCATCCTGATTGCATCCGACTGCGTAGATTACAACAATGTGCTCTGTATAATAGAGTTACGACTAGCTAATGACATGGAACGCTCCGTTGATATAATTGGCAAATCCGAGTCTACTCATTGTATTCCTAAGGTTTACTAAGAGGTACCTAAAGTTCTCGTGCTGTGTTGTGTCTCAAGATTAACGGACTCGGCGTAAAATTGTGGGGGTGGTAAATCGTGGTCTGGCGGTCTGGGAGTGGTAGTAGGTGGACGGAGGCTGATTTGTCTTCGGAAGTTGTGAGTAACTACGCGGGCCGGGATGAGACGTTGCGCTCATTAAATATATGATTGTCTGCGTCTGGTAGCAGCTTATGTCGTCTACTCCCTACCTCGTACAATTTCCGCGGTGCTAGGCGGACTTCGATGACCTGAACTCTCAGCTTGTGATGTTTTCCGAAACACGAGAGGCCCCACACAGGCAGAAGGAATGCTCGGCTCTGCTTTGGATGGTGATGCCATTGCCTCGCCGCCAGCTCTAGAACAGCCTCCTGGTGGGACCTGCCCTCTGTTTAATGCCCGTTCATGGACGACACTTACATTCCCATGGCGGATTGGGTTGCACCTGACCGGTGATGCACGAGGACGCTTGACGGGTGTTGTGCGGCGATTCCCTGCATCTGTCCATTTGCTATGAATCTGGCGCTTCAGAGATGGCAGGTAGGGCACGCTGCAGGAACCTTGAGCTTTCCAAGCCTCGTGCCTAGCACGCTGAAAGACTTCCCTTCCTATCCATAACCCTTCTCTGCATCCCTGCGGCCACGTCCACTACCCCTCGCTTACCTCCTCGCCTCACTATCTCTTCAGATACCTTGGTGCTCTGCGATGTCTGCCGGATCCTCTTTACTACGGAAACGCAAGAATGAAAAGACAGCTTCTTCCCGAAGGACTGTAGCAGATGGACTAATGAGTGCGACCGGCCCTCTACTTACATTGGCGATAGGCCCGGAGGCAGTCAGAAGTGCTTTGCCAGGCCGGGAGGACGGGTCAAGGGGTTCGACTAGCGGGACGTCGACCTTCAAGCCTGAAACACCAGCCAGAAGAACCGGATGGTTGGTCTTGAAGGAAGTGTTAAAGACTGTGGGTGACGGCAGTGACCTGTTCCTCCCGCTGAAGGCTGCCGTTGTCGGGGTTGTTGCTTTAATGGATGCGATGGACGTACGTGGCTTGTCTATATTGTCTCAATGCAATTCCTAACTGTATACGAGACAGAATGTCGAAGACGCACGGAGTGGTTTCTCGGAGATCGCCCGCAAAATCGAGGGATTCCAAGTTATTCTTTCTCGATACAACTCCGAGCAGGACATTCCCCCTGACATTCGCAGGCGTCTCGATCGCTTTGTGACGTGAGTTTCAGCATTGTGATTCACGACGACGGTAACTGATTACGGGCCTCAAGGGAGCTCGGATCGATCGAGAAAGTCATCAAGACCAAGACGGAACGTGGAGCAGCGAGGCGTGCCATCGAGGCCTTAGGTGATATACAAGACATTGAAAACGTCTTTCGGGCGCTGGCCACTATGGCAGAGGAATTCAAAGTGAGCTATAGTCATCTGCAGTGGTATCCTTGGCTCTAACACATAACCTCAGCTCGAGTGCAATCTCAATATAGAACAGAAGGTGGAAGACATTGCAGCCGAAGGTGGGCACTTCGATGTCGATTGGGAATCTTGCTGACCTTCCCCAGATATGCTAGCAAAGCTCAGGCATATTCCGGACGCTGGGATTGACGCTCAATATGGAGATGCATGCATGAAGGGCACTCGCGTTGGGCTCTTGCAGGACCTCGACGCCTGGAGGAATGATCCTGATGCCACTCGTTTGTTCTGGGTCGACGGCATGGCTGGCACAGGCAAATCCGCCATTACACGTTCATTCTGCCACATACTCTCCCGCGACAAATCACTTGGCGGTAGTTTCTTCTGTTCCCGAGGAACAGTCCGAGATGATGTGAAGCGCATAATCCCGACTCTCGCAAGTTCGCTGGCTCGTCAACATGCCGGGTACAAGCTGGCCTTGCTCGATGTTCTGCGGGAGTACCCAAACGCCGCACATGACCGGCTCGGCCTCCAAGTAGAGCGGTTGCTCGAGACGCCTCTCCGCGTTGCGTTTGGCGCGAATTCGCCCATGCTGGTTTTGGTCATAGATGCGCTCGACGAGTGCTCTGACGACAAAGCCACATCGCTCATGCTGACCGAGCTCATCTCCAAGTCACCCCGTATTCCTGTGAAGTTCTTTGTCACCTCCCGACCAGAACAACATATCCGAGCTCAATTCGAGAACAGACAGTCCGGCCTCCGTCGCGTTCTCCGGTTGCACGATGTGGAGCGGGACCTCGTCAAGGCCGACATTTCTCACTACCTGACCCACCGCTTCCGGGAGATACGAAATCAAAGGAACAATTCAGATCCTTCATACATATTTCCACCAGAATGGCCCAATCGTAGAGACGTCGATGCTGTCACACGCCACGCAGGCACACTGTTCATTTACGCATTCACTGCGGTGGAATACGTCAAGAAGGACCCCATACCCCGTCTTCGAAAGCTAGCCGGATTCGCTGTTACTGCTGGCCAGCCATTAACGAAGACGTTAGATGGCATGTACTCCTTTGTCCTCGAGAGAGCGACGGATCCAGCTGAGCGCGACGAGGAGGAGATCTCGATGATGAAGAGGATCCTGGCGGATATCCTCGCCATCCGTGAACCTCTTTGTCTATCTGCTCTCAGCAGCCTGATCGGTATACATGCACAAGAACTCAGAAGTGCGCTCGAACCGTTGCACGCCGTTGTTCGTATCCCTCCGGAAAATGACAGTGGCGTCGTGTCCACATTCCATGCATCTTTTGGCGACTATCTCACGAATCGAGAACGCGCCAAAGACTTCTTCCTCAGCCCGTCGGACGGCCATTGTGACCTTGCGCGTGCTTCCATCGATGTCATGGCCTCAGAAGCGCTGCACTTCAATGTGTCCGGTTGCCAAACATCATATCTTCCCAATTCGGCGCAGAATCTTGCGACAATTCCTGCACATCTCATCTATTCATGCCTATATTGGCCATATCACTTAGTACTCACTGTTACCGACACTTCATTGTTGCTTCGCTTGCTTGACGAGACCTTCCGGCCAAAATTTCTGTTCTGGATCGAAGTCCTCAGTGCGATCGGGAAGGTCAGCCTGGCATCCAGCCTCATTATGAGAGTGTTGACAGCACATGGAATGGTATGTCACGGTTCTCTATCGTACGACGTATATATCTGATGAGAAATAATATTTCAGAGGGACAGCTTAACGCAGTCACTAGCCAAATTCTTGAATGATGCAAATGAGTTCGTT
Organism: Obba rivulosa; assembly: GCA_001687445.1. Taxonomy (NCBI): domain Eukaryota; kingdom Fungi; phylum Basidiomycota; class Agaricomycetes; order Polyporales; family Gelatoporiaceae; genus Obba; species Obba rivulosa. Next base: position 241 of record KV722437.1, on the reverse strand, counting down.
GTTTCTTGTCGAGAAGCAATTGAGCGAAGTGTACCACACATCTATCTTTCTGCTCTTCCATCTCTCCACATGAACTCCAAAATTCGCAAAGAACTTTGGTCCAAGTTCACGAATATTCCGGTACTCAATGTCCAGGGAATACAGAGACGGCGGGAAACCATTCTTCATATACGAGGTCACACCGGCGGGGTCAGATTCGTCACATTCTCGCCAGACGGGTCCCGGATTGTGTCGTGCTCAT
>KV722436.1:0-103279 GCA_001687445.1 Obba rivulosa | reverse complement strand
CTAGGTGCCGCGCATCGCACACGTTCGATCCGCGCACTCGCCCTCTCTCATATTTTTCTTTTTCTCTATATTTCTTTCGTTTCTTTTTCTTCTTTCACAACATTTTGTGCTCTGATGGCCAAATTTCTTGTACTCTGTACCTATCTTGTACCCTAACTTATTTTAATTAACTGGTTAGAATGTGATGTCCAGGTGACAGTCGCCTTTTCCGCCGTACCGCCGACCCATTGTACTTTCCACCAGAACTACGGTGAGCTCTTTCCTCATAGCGACTGGTATGTAAGAAGTACATCACGGCTGCGACGGATACTATTCAACCAACACAAGATAACGGCCACTACAACAGACATGAGTGTGGCGAATTACAGTGTTGCGCCCAGCCCAAGCTTTGTCTTCTTGATGACCGCTGTAAGCGGGGCGTCCAATCCGCCCGAGAGACCAATACGATCTCCTTCGGCCCACCCCATCGCTGCAAGCATCTTGAACCCAATATTAGATTCCCCAATCTTGGGCGCGAGCTGTCAACAGATCCAGTCAGTCCAGCACATGAGCATCCGGCGTAATAGCATACCTTGCCGACCACCTCGCCCTCCCGGTGGCTGGGTAGCGCGACGCCCTTGCCCTTTCCGCGTCCCCTGTCCCCGTCCGGCGCGACCCAAGTCGGGTCCACCTCCTTCAGAATTCTCCGCACTTTCCGCTCGTTGATCCCAATCCCACTCCGCGTCGTCTTGATCAGTGTGGTGTACCTTGTAACACCGCTGCCCTTGCTTTGGCTCTTCAAATTGAACGCGTCAGCCAGCTCGTGAATCTTCTTGCGCATCCTCTTGTCCGCGGGAGGCAGCGCCATTGTGTCGCGCCCGCCCACGTCCGTGAGGAACCGCCGGATCTGCTGCTCAAGCGATACCATGTCGACCACGCGGTTCGGCACGTCCGCCGATGCGTCCAACCGCGACGCTGCGAGCATCGCCTTGCGCCCCTTCTTCCCGCCCTTGTGCTGCGCGAGCGGGTCCGCGGCAAGTTCTAGCCGTGCCTGAGCGCGTTTCTGCTTATTCTCCGCCTTCTTCTGTCGATCACGCTCCCACTGCTCGCGCAGCTCGGGTGGAACGTGCTTGTCCTTTTTGCGTTCTAGAGGGCATAGGGGATGAGCGCCACCGAATGCAACCGGATGTATAATGGCACTTACTGGCAGGAGTCATCATGTCCTCGAACTCGTCGAAGTCTCCATCATGGACGGCGCGGAACAGCTTCTTTCTCTCCTTTCTGCTCTTCCCGAATAATATGTCCGCATTCTCACCGAGCAGTTTCTGCGAGAATGGATTAACATCACCGGGAACAATTAGCGCTGTCTATGCCTACCTGGAGATCTGCAATAAAGACTTCATCTTCATCCGCCCACGAAATCTGCACCGACATCGCCTCGTCGCTCGAGTCGTTCTGCACTCGGACCGGACACTTTCCTTCCGCGTTCTTGCGCATCCTCTGCAGCCGCGCTTGGAAGCCCCGCCTCGGCGTCTCGTCGTCACCATCCGAGGACTCATCTTCGTCCTCTTCCTCTTCGTCGTCCTCATCGTGAGCTCCACTGTGCTGTGCATCGTCCTCCGCGATCAACACCCGCTCTTCCGCATCCAGTATCCGCTCCACCTCCTCGTCTTCGTCTTCATCTTCGCCATCTCCTGTATCCTCATCACTCTCGTCACTCCCCGTTCCTAATCCGCCACGCGCCTCCTCCTCGTCTTCCCTCCGAATGCGTTCTGCATCCGCAATATCATCCATCGTGACATGCCTTGACCCCGCCGCGCTCATGCTCTTCACAAAGCTCCGCATCGCCTCCACCCCAATCTCCGCGTCCGCGTCCAGATCCATCGCACCCATCCCACTCGACAGCTCTTCCTCGTCCCTGTCTTCCCCTAGACCCCGCCCCCGCGCCGGCCCCTCGTCCGACTCATCACCCCAGTCCACGTCCGAGTCGCCCCGCCGCTGCTCCGCCGCGCGCGGGTCGCGCGCGCGGCCCCCGCGCAGCGCGGCCTCGTCGCGCATCGCGCCGAGCAGCCCGAACGAGCCGGGCGCGCGCCGCCGCACAACGCGCCGCTTGAGCGTGCGCGCGCTGCCGGCCGGCACGAGCTTGCGCGTGGGGCGCCGCGGCGTGTCGGCGAAGGAGAAGGAGACGGAGGAGAATGCGGGGGCGGGCGGCGGTGGGGCGGGGTGGGCGGGCGTGGACGGCCCGGCGAGGGGTGAGTCGAGGAGTGTGATGCCCTCAGGGACGGAAGTTCGAGGGAGAGGGGCAGCAGTGGATGAGGTATTCGTGTTCGGGGCGGGTGTTATGCGGCCCGAGCGTGGATGCGGCGCGACGTATACGATCACCTCGTCTTGCTCCTCATCTCCGCCGAGGACACCGCCGACGCGGTCCACGGTAATCTGCTCGGTGTGTCGTGTTGTGCGCGAAGTTGAAGGAGTTGTGTCGATGTAGAACCCAGTGAACTTCTCCTCGACGGCTGTTATCTCTGCGTCTGCTTGTGTATGTTCCGTGGACTCTGCTGTCTCGACCACGGTACTAGTAATAGTGTTAGTAGTGATTGCAGTGGTGGTTGCGGCGGTGGCGGTGGCGACCACTGCTGCAGCATCGACTTCCGCTTGAACCTTGCCCAAGTCTGCGAAATCGATTTCTTCGAGTGTTTCGGCACTGGTCGTGGCGGCGGTAGCGGTAGCGGCGGTCGCGTTAGACGCAGCGGCGGCGTCAACTTCCGCCTGGATTTTCGCCAAGTCGGCGAAATCAATCTCTTCAAGTTTCTCCCTAGTGTTAGTGGTAACACTTGCAGTCGCAGTAGTGGTCGCCGCCGCCGCCGCAGTAGCAGCAGCAGCAATAGCATCAACTTCTGCCTGCACCTTGCCCAAGTCTGCAAAGTCCACCTCCTCGAGTTCTTCGCTATAGAATTCCATCTCTTCTTCATTGGTATCTTGCGCGTGACTGAAGATACTTGCGACTCTGTCTGCAGTAGGAACGTGACTCTTCTCGTCGTCAGCTGCGAATGTACGGCTTGTCAGAAACCCAAAGTACAAATAGCAGTGTTCCGTCCTTCTCACCAGTTGGTTCGACAATCGGCTGCAAGAGCTCCTCTTCTTCCTGGAAGAGTGTCGCAGTGAGCACTGAGCGCACGAACTTGATCGGCCTGAGATACGGCCGGTCCTCATATAATAGCTTCGACAGGGGGGCACCTGCCCGTAGTTTCGAAGACAGGTTACGGCCCCCACGTCCGCGACCGTGTGGTGAATCAAAATTTGCATCGCCTCGTCCCCGCCCGCGAGGACTGTTCATACCTCGCGGTGGTGTGTCCCAGCCTCGTCCAGATGTACCCGTCCCGCGGCGAGGAGACGAAAACCCATTGTCATGTGGCGAGTTGAACCCTCTTCCGCGGCCTCTTCCCCGGGGGGGATCCGTTCCCATCCTGGGCGGATTGCCTACAGCAAAGCGTTGGGTTAGCGACAATCCCCGGCAGGCGATTGTGCTATCGAGGACGTCTTACGGATCCATGCGATTGGGGGTATTACATACCGTCAGGCCACTGCTGTATTGGAAAATCAAACTCGTCGATGGGGATGTAACCGCCTCCCCCGCGGCCCCGTCCCCTGCCCCGTCCTCGTCCTCGTCCTCGGGGCGGACCACCGCGCGCCGGCGAGCCGCGGAAGCCTCCCCGGCCGCGATTGTCTCCTCTCGACATGATGGACGGTGGCTTCGCTCGGAGGTGGTGTAGAGATGGACTGATGCTGAAAGAGAGGAATTGCGATAGAAATGAGGGAGGATGAGAGCTGAGCGGGTCCGAGAAAGGCAGCACCGGCGCCTGTGACTCGCTCTCGGCCGGCGCTTGCATCCTTGCCTCCGCCACACGCCTCCACGTTCACCATGAGTCTCGCAAACGCAGACCAGCGACAGCACGACAAGATCAACCTCCACCAGCTCGTACGGAGGCTCGAAAAGACTGTTGCTACCGACGACTGGGCTGCCGACGACGTTGCGCGTCCAGCGTGGGTCAAGACACGGGGGACGCTCCAGGTGCGCTGGTCCGGGTCGCTTTAACGGGTGGCGGGCTTATAATGCAGACCGTCTGCGGTTGAATAGAAGCTGAAGTATGCACGGAGATTGCTCAGGAATGTCGAGCTCTACGAGGACGATGCGTACGTCTGCGTATGTCTACTTGGGAATGCCCAGAGCTAATGGCGTTTTGCACCCTCAGCGAGGCTATGAGCCGATATGAGATGCTCAGGGAGACCCTGGATCGTCTGGAGAAGGTGGTTCTGGAGGTTGACCAGGTACGCTATGACGCTTACTCTTGTGAGGAGACATCCCCACTCCCCACCACAGCGCGTCGCACCGAAGGCGGTCCCTCTAGAGCCAATACTCCCAACATTGCCCATTCCCGTCTCTCGTCCAGTAGAACCAGCAGCTGCGTCACCAGCCCCACAATCACCGGGAGACTCTGCTCCTATCACCTCGGACGAGTCGCTCGCCTCCGTTTCCGCACAAGACCTGCTCCTCTCTTCGTCCGATACCGAGCCCATCCGTCCGGCGCCCGTACCGAGCTCGAGCTCGACGCTCCTCCCGCCCACACTGCCCAAGTTCGCGGATCAATCCGCCGCGCCTGCGCTGCAGAACTCTGCCGCGCTCCACGAGGAGCTCTCCGCGCAGCTCGCGCACATGGCCGCGCAGCTCAAGCGAAACACGCTCCACTTCTCCGCGGCACTCGAGGACGACAAGAGCGTGCTTGGGGGCACGCAGGAGAAGCTGGAGCGGAACTACGAGGTGATGAGCAAGGAGCGCGTGAGGCTGCGCGACCACCGCGCGAAGAGCTGGGGCACGACGTGGATCGTGATGCTAAGCTTGATTGTAGCGGCGGTTGGGTTTTTGCTGACGTTCTTCGTGATTCGGCTTACCTGAGTTTGTATTGTCATTTCTCACGTGTTTCTTACATTTGGATTGTGTTGCCACTATGAATTATGTTGCGCACGCAGGTCCGGTCGTGCCTCCTAATTTTCTTATTGAATTTGTGCATCGACTCTCTCGATCAACAAACATCGACATTTTCCCCTCTTACGGGTATGCTATGATCCACCAGAGAAGGGAGTGGCGCGGGATCAAACTCCGCGAAGGTGATCGAGACGCGGCGATCCGGGCGCTTCGCGTGTCCACAAGTGTAGTTGCGCGCAAGTCCGCACAAGCCCGCTCAAGCTCGCACAAGCCCGCTCAAGCTCGCACAAGCCCGCTCAAGCTCGCACAAGCCCGCTCAAGCTCGCACAAGCTGCTGCAACTCCTCAAAGCTGCTCAAGATCCTGTGCTACCGTCCCGGCGCCATCCTCCCGCTGCGGCCGCGCCCGATGTTCAACTTGCTCTCGTCACTTCCTCCATAGCCAGCCAGCGGCCGCAGCACCTCGGAAACTCTGCACATCGCCATGTCGCGCACACCCCTCACGCAGTCCATCGCCCACACGGAGAACCTGCCGCGGTCGTTCTCCTTTACCTTCTCGTGCAAGACCGGGGGCACTTCGCAAGCGACAGACTCGACCCAGCCCGCGTCCCAGTCGCAGCCCGGACAGGACACGCCGGAGGAGGTCAAGAAGACCCTCTGGGGGTATCTCGATCCGCGCGGGGTTTCTCCCCATCGTATCAATCTGCCAAAGGAAAAGACGACGTATACGATTGGGCGCGCCAGCCACAATGACTGCGTAATAGGCGGAAAGAAGACGAGTGAGTGTCATTTTTCGTCCACATCACGGAGGGCTGGTAAGCAGGTGTTTTGGATTCTGCAGTCTGAATGACCCGCTGTGCTCTATGGATGCGTTAGGCTTCGATAGACCTCGTATCCCGGACGACCAGAGCATTAACGTCTTCCAGCCATTGGTCCTGCTCACACTAATGCACGCAGGTTCACGACAATGCAAGATCCACCTCGAGATGCATGGGGAGAATGCCGTGGTGACCATCACCGACCTTTCAAGGAATGGCACCTTCGTAAGGCCGTTCTCCACACCATCTCGCACAGCACGCACTCACATGCACATAGATTAACAAGGAACGCATCGGCCTGCCGGGCACCACAAAGGTCCTGCGCGACGGGAACGAGGTAGCATTTGGCGACCCGCGCGCACACCCGGGCAACGGTGACGTCGAGGACTTCCGTGCGTGTGCCTTCCTCGCCCTTCTTTTGCTTCCTAATGATCATCCACGCAGGGTACATCTTCCGATGCCTCGTAACCGAAGCGCCGAAAGGCAAGTTCCACGAGGAATACGAGCTTGTGCACGAGCTGGGCCGCGGGAGCTTCGGGCAGGTGTACCTCGCGGTCTACAGCGCAACCAACATGCGCTTCGCCGTCAAGGTCGTTCCGCGCGCGCAGATGGAGGTCCCGCGCGGCTCGCAAAACGCGAAGGCGCTCGCGCGCGAGATTAGCATCTTGCGCCGGCTCCGGCATAAGCATATCTGTAGCTTTCAGGAGGTGGTGTATGAAGAGAAGACAATTAGTGAGTGTGCGGCGTATGCGCAGAGACCAAACGCGCTGACGGGTCGGTGGCGTGCGTGGTAGATATTGTGATGGAGTATGTCGCAGGCGGGAATCTTGCAAACCACATCGCGAGGCACGGCCATCTGGGTTAGTTCCTTCGTTTCCCCTCATCTTGTATCTCATACTGACACATTATTGTTCAGATGAAGCTGAGGCACAACGGTTGACATACCAAATCTGCGACGCTCTCGCCGTACGTCCACCCCTCTCTTCTCTGACCCACTCGCACAGTGCTGACTCCCGCCCGTATCCGCAACCGCGCAGTACATCCACCACAAGGGCATCGCACACCGCGACCTCAAGCCCGCGAACATCCTCCTCACGCGGGACGCCCCGCCGCAGATCCGCGTCGCGGACTTCGGCCTCGCCAAGGCCGTCAGCTCTGTAACATACCTCGCCGTAAGCCCCGCTCGCAGTGTGACTGGGATGCTAGCTGATTAGCGCATGGCGAGCCAGACGCTGTGTGGCACACCGGGATACATGGCCCCCGAGGTCGAGATACAGCACCACTCTCGCGGCGCATACGATCATGCAGTGGATAGCTGGAGTCTCGGGGTGATCGTCTTCGAGATGTGCGTCTGTCCGTTTTGTCCTGGTCTTCGTAGTAGCTAAGTGTTGCTCTCTCCCGCTGCCACTGCCGACTACTGCCTCTCACGGACGACGAATCACAGGCTGGTGGGCCGCATCGTCCTGCTTGAGGAGCCGAGCGCGTACGCGGCCGAGCCGGTCGTGGGCGGCGGCGCCCTCGCGTGGGCCAGCCTGACGGCGTGCGGCGCGAGTGTAGAAGGTGCGCCATCCTCATCACGCACAGAGCCACGTCTGAGCCGATCCTCACGCCCAGCGGAACGGTTCATACGCGCCCTCCTCGACCCGCTCCCGCCGCGCCGCCTCACCGCCCCCGCCGCGCGCGCACACCCCTGGCTCGCCGCGCACGCAGCCGTCACCCCCTCGCGTGGGTCCTCGCTGTCATCCGTGACAACGGCAGACCCTGAATCGGCAAGTGAGGCCCCGGCGTCGACGGCGGAGGGCAAGCGCCTGCCCCCGCCGTGCGAGACGCCCCGCCCGTCCAAGCGTGCGCGGCTCGTGTCTACGTCGATGCCCGCCCCGGCGCGGATGCCGCCGTGGAGCGTGCAGCGCGGGCGGCGCGCCGAGACGGCGCGGGTGCGGGGCGTGCGCCGGTAGCATGGACGTTTGTCGGTGGACGGGGGAATTTGGGTCTTGCTTGGTTTGTGCTTTCTTGCTTTTATGGTGTGCGGTGTACGGTGCGGCGCGTTGGTTGCCTAAGGCTGCCCGTTTGGCCCTTTAGTTCGGGCTGATCTAGGTGTACACAGTGTGGCGGGTGTAGATCTCGTACCTAACTTTCCTGCTGTATGTGGGATGCTCATCGCTATAAGACCTAACCATGGATGTGAAAATGGCTTCTTTCGTCCTGCACCACGCTTGATCGGTGGTATTCTGGAAAGCGGCCGGCTGCGATTGTGGATGGGGATGCGCAGGCAAATCACAAGCAAACCCCGGCGGGAAACTTTATTAAAAAAGCGGGCGCATCAACAACGACACCAGTGAGATTTGAACTCACGCTCCCATAGGGAAACAGATGGGACCCGGCGCTCGGCCGATTCGAATCTGTCGCCTTAACCACTCGGCCATAGTGCCATATCACAGAGTGCTGTGAAGATAGTGTTGTTGGCGTGACGCACGCTGCGGCGCCTGACGACTCGGCGATGGGCGCTTCTGGGTGTGGCCAAGGATGTCTCCTCCCGCCTCTCTCGCCGACAACCCGCTCGCCGACGCCCCGCCCCTCTCTCCAGACGACCCCACCTCTGACCCACTCCCAGATACCGCCCCTTCACCAGACCCCCCTCCCCCTGACGAACCGCCCCCGCCACCGTCTCCCGTAAATGTAATCGTCCTCTCAGGCAGCCCGCCCGCCGACCCGCCCCCGCCGTATCCCTCGCGCGAGCGCCGCACTCGCACACAGCGCCCCACCCGCCGCCGGCGCACCGCAGGCTCCGACTCGCCCCTCATTCCCATCAACGGCGTGCCCGGGCAGGGGCACAGCGCGGGCCCGAGCGCGGACTCGGACGGGGAGCACGAGCGGGAGGACGCGGCGGCGACGGAGCGCACGCCGCTCCTCGCGCCGGGCATGCGCCGCGCGCGCACGCTCTCGATCACGAGCACCGTGCGCTCGACCGGCTCCGGTGCGCCGAGCTTCACGCACACGCTCGCGAGCGCGTTCCGCCCCGAGCGCGATGTTGACCTCGACCCCGAGTGCGCGATGGAGGACCTCGAGGACGAGGTAGCGGAGTCGCCGTTCCTCGGTCGGTTGGGCGAGGACGAGCGCGGCATGCTGGTGGCGGTGCAGGCGGGCCCGAGGACGAGGCATAAGCTATCGTGGAAGGCTCGGATAAGGAGGTACTTCCGCCCGCTACGGGTGCGGGCGTACTACTCGGCGCTGTTCCACCTGCTCGTGCTGAACTTTCCGTATGCGCTATTCGCGTGGGTGTACCTCTTCGTCTTTACGCTCGTGAGTCCCCCAGACGTCTTTCCTGGCTGCTGGTGATGCCCATATCGCTGACCTCGTCATTGTAGGCCGGGACGACCACGTTGATGGCGCTCCCGCTCGGCGCCGTGCTGTGTTTCCTTGACTTGCTCGGTGCGCGCGTCCTCGCTCGGGGCGAGGTAAGCCTACACCATCTGTCTCACAGCTTGCATAGCTCACTCGTACCGTTTCGTCGTGCCCTCAATTCATGAACACCCTCTGTTCAACTGCTCGGTGTTCCCTTTACCTCGCCCTCGCAGCTCGCCCTCCAAACCACGTTCCACGGCCCTCTTGCCTACGCCCCGCCCCACCCACCTCCACCCATCTTCACGCGCACGCGCCCGCCGACGCCTGCCGAGCTCGAGGCTGGCGGGCCCGGTCCGCGCGTCGAGAAGAGCTTTTATCGGAACGCATACGCGATGGTGAGCTATCGTTTTATTCCGTGCCCCACTGCTTTCCGCTAACAACCCCACGCGCGCAGTTCACCGACCTGACGTCGTACCAGTCCCTCTTCTACTTTCTCGTGCTCAAGCCGGGCATCACGCTCCTGCTCTCGCTCGCGCTCGTCGTCCTCGTGCCCGTCGGCTTTGCGCTCGCCCTCCCCGCGCCCGCCGTCCTGCGTCTCGCGCGCCGCCTTGGCATATGGCAGGCGAACGTCGCGGTGGAGGGGCTGTACTTCGCAGTAAGGTGACGTGGGGCAGAAACATGGACGTTGCAGCCCTAGCGCGATGACGCGGCTCTGGCGTCTGCGCACATGTATAGTATGTGATGTCATTTTTCGATCTTGTGCTACAGACATTCGTGTTGTTCCATTTGTATAATACACACCCGTTCTATTTTCGTCTTACATCCACGCTGCATCCCGGTGTCCTGTTATCTGGTGCGGGATGAGACGGCTATCGTACAGCTTGCTGGTCGGCAGCTCTCATTATTCGCTGCGACAGGTGCTCGAGCGCATATGCAGCTTATTAGTATGCGCTGCCCTGGAGCGGCATGCCGTCCGGGAAAAACTGCTTGAACAGGTCGGGGTAGTGCCGCTCTGCGACGTCGGGGTGGCTCCTGGGGGCGGCGTTAGTCATGATGGGAAGATGGCGGCAGAGTGACGGTGCACTCACTTGACGCGCCCGATGAGGTTTACGAGCCCGGAGGGCAGCTCGTTGTACTCGGCGTAGTTCACGGCTGCGCGCAGGGCAGTTAGCACGCAATGGGCAGGGCTGAGCGGGAGACGCACAGTCCGTCGCGGCGAGCGCGCCGCGCTCGTCCTTGAGCTTCAGGATCTCCTCGGGGACTGCGCAGCACAGGGGTCAGCTGCGAACTCGCTCGGGGGAAAGGAGAAAGGGGGGACGCACACTCGAGGCGGACGTCGCCGACGCACACGTCCTGCGCGATGTTCTGGAAGAACGGGACCGAGTAGCGCGGCGTGCTCCCCGGGGGCGGGGAGAGCACCCGGTGCGACGTCGCACGCGCGAGGCCCTGTGTGACGGTCTCGAGCGCTACGGCGCAATCAGTGTCGACAGCGCTGCGCGGAGCGGGGGCAAGGTGGGGGCGGGGACGGACCTTTGCCGATGTTGACGACGAAGGTGCCGGGGATGGGAGGCGCGTCGATCCACGCGCCGGAGAGGTTCTGCACTTGCAGCCCCGCGTGCGGGGACGCCTGCAGGAGCTGCGCGGCGGGTCAGTGGGGGCGGCGTAAGCAGTGGGGGAGCAGGCGCACGCACGAATGTGAGGAAGCTCCCGTCAAAGTGCGGCCCGACGCCCTGGTCGCCCTCGCCCGGCGCGCGCGGCGGGTACTTGACCACCTTTGCGCGGTGCTGCAGCCGCGCCCGCGCGGGCCCGTCCTCCGTGCGCGCGGAGTCGGGCGCGGGGTCGTGGAAGCACTGTGCGAGCGCGCCGGGCGCGAGGCCGAGCGCCTCTGCGAGGAGGTCGACAAACTCGAAGCTGAGGGCCTCGACCTGCGCGAGGTACCGCTCGAACACGGCGCGAAAGCCGGGCAGCACGTCCTCCGCGGGCCACTGCAGCGTGCGCGTCAGCGTGCCGCGCGGGGGGAAGCGGGCCCGGGCGGACGCACCTGCGCGGGGCCCCACAGGCGGAGGTACGGCTTCTCCTCGACGTCGCGCGCGTCCGTGGGGACGGCGGCGGCGCACGGCGTGCCAAAGTCGAACTGCTCGCGCTGGTCGGTGCGGCCCTTGGTGAGCTCCGCGCCGACGCGGGAGTAGCCAAAGAAGTGCGGGGAGCGCGCCATGCGGAGCGCGTCCTTGTCCGCCTGCGGGAGCGCGAAGAGGCGCGGGGCGTACGCGGCGACGGCGGCGACATCCGCGGGCGCGACGGGCGCGTGCGCGAGGTAGAGAAAGCCGACGTTGATGAGCGCGTGCCGCAGCTGCGCGATGAAGGCGGGGCGGGTGGCGGGGGAGGAGAGGAGGGCGTAGTCGAGGATCGGGATGCTGGAGAAGTTGGACATCGTGGCGGGGGCTCGTCGAGCGGACTGCAGCGCAGGCGGCCGTCCGCGATGTGCTCGAGGGTATATATGGACGGCCAGCTGACCGGGCGAGACATGTCGTTATCGTCGCTGCACAATGACGCGATTCGCAGCTGCGCCGGCGGCCTTGCGTGAGGCCTGGGCAGCAGGACGCACACTTCGAGCCAACAAATCCAACTCTGGAGCTCACGCCAGACGCACAAACGGAAGTAAGGATCGTCTATTTGCACACGGTCGGTAGAGCAAGACATGTAGGTGGCTTATAAATTAGGTGGGGCTATCGTAAGCTGGGCTTATCCCATGTATGTCTGAACTGGGTGAATGAGTGTGCATCGAGTCAAGGACTGCGGGAGCGGCAAGATGTAGAGTGAGGATGGAATGAGGATGGGATGGGGATGTGAATGGCAGACAGATGCAGAAACGCTATAAACTGCGCGCGTTGCGAGCGATTCCGCAGGCGCAGCGATGTGAGACCGCGCGCACTCAAGACCGCTCGAGCCTGATGCGGATCTTGCTCTCTCTCCGCTTGCGCTCCACCAGCAGGTAGCTCACTGTGCCGTGTCAGCCCGCACACAGTCAGGGAAAGACGGGCGGACTCACCGATGAGACGGTCGAGCGCGTCGACGACCTCGGGGATGGGCTTGACCTCAAAGTACGCGTGGCGCGACATGCGAAAGACGAAAAAGTGCCGCTTGTGCGGGCGGAACTCGGCCACGGGCACCTTTTCGGGATCGTCCGCGCGGACGAGCTGCGTACGGGGACAGTCAGCGTGGGGCGCGGGGGGGTGTGAGAGGCGAGCGGGGACACACCTGGAGGCGGCCCTTGTGCATGCGCCACTTGTACTCGACGCCGCCGGTGCCCTGGAACGACCCGCCGCTGCGCAGGCCGGCAGCACGTCAGCATAGCACGGAGTGGTGCAACGGGGCGCACTCACACAGCCTCGTCCTCAAATTTGACAAACTCGGTGGCGGACATCCAGTCGCCCTTGTCGGAGAAGCGGACGCGGGCGTCGCCGCTCTTGCCGTCTGGGCGGGCGTGCTCGATCTCGGCGACGGTGGCGAGCTCGCGGGTCTCAAAGTTGACGCGGTTGATTTTGGTCGTGTTCGGGTGCCAGAAGCGGGTGACGATCTCGTAGTGCACGCTGTCGTCGCCGGTCGAGATGGCGGTGTTGCGGAGCGAGTTGAGCGTGACCTCGAGCTTGACGGGGGGCGCGGGCTTGGGCGGGGGCGGCATCGTGCGGGCGTGTGTGCGGGCTTGGGGAGTGCTCGGCGAGGGCTGGGGTCTAGGAACGAACGCACTGATGAGCAGATGGAGGAAGTGGAGGGCAGAGTCCGAGGATGCGGAGGCGCACGCAGGGGAGGTATATAACGGGTGCGCCGAGAGATCTCCGACATTGTGCGCGCACGTCAGTCGGCGCGAAAGCGCTGCACAGCCCGGCGTGGGTGTGGCGAGTCGCCGGCAGCGGACACGCGGCGCTGTGCACGACGCTGTCCCACACAGGGCCCGCGCACCGTCGGGCAGCGAGTTGCCGGGGATGCGTGGGGAGCGTTGGCCGCATCAGCAGCGCGCGGGCGAGTGAGGAGGCTGCGGCCGAGGCGCGCGCGGACGTACATGGGCGGAATCTCGCACAGGCTGTGTGACACTCGGCTTGGCCCATGAGAAGAACGCCGAGCCGTGAGAATCGAACGCAGCGAGGCCGGGCAAACCGCGGCTGGTGCACCTGGGCAGAACCCTGCGCGGGCAGCTCGCTCTCCGATGTCGGCGCCGACGAAACGTCTCGGTGGGGCACGTCCCGTGCGGGCGACGAATGATCTGCAGGTGTCGGCCTCGAGAACTCTTGCGCACCTTCGATGTGGCGCGTCGGTCAAAAGTGAAGTTCATCCTCGATCGGAAACTAGTCCTCTGCAGTTGGATCGTCGCGCCTCAAGGCTCCTGTCCTGGACAGTGGCCGAAAGTACAGAGCGAGCCATGTCCACAGTGCACGACGTGCCGACGTCGATACGGCGCTGACAATGTGCGTTGGTGGAATATGCTCCAGGGCACACCAGGCGTGCGATGGGAACAGTCGGATTAGCTGTGGCGTACGTCCGATGGCGGAGGGGCACAAGCTGTAGATCCGCATAGCGTGATATGGTGACGTTCAGTGAAGAACGGACCGGGGAAGTATTGCGATGTACATACCGTAAAAGACGTATGAACATGCAGCAAGGAATTGTCTTCAGGGTTGTCGTACGTCATTCTAGAGGCCCGGTCAGACAGCTCAAGGCTTGGCGGCCCTCAGGATATTATTTAATAAATCCGTGGGCTCTAGCAAAGTTCGGCATCCATGTATTTGAATAGATCGAGAGAGACTTCGGCTCCCTGTACACACCTACATGGACGGTTCAGTGGATACGGATCTGACCACATAGCAAGATCACCTACTTTCGACACGAGTCCTCTCGGACACAGACTCGTGCGAACAAAGGACGACCTCGGGCAGCGGACGCGACAATCAGCGCATACTCAACATGGCTTCAGATCCGTAGCGCGGGCTCGCGTTCAATACAACTGTTAGTCTTCCGAGTACGATGAGCATGTTTATCCAGACAGTTGCAGGCCAGAGACACGCCGTGAAGTGGCGCACGTCCGACGGAAGTTTGCGGCACGGGCGCTCTAGTGCCATGGAGGAGGAGGAGGAGGAGGAGGAGGAGGAGGAGGAGGAGGAGGGGCGGTTCAGCTCTGGGCAGCCCTGGGCGCAGCACACTGTATGCAGCCACGGTTGTACATTATGCATGACATCCTCTAGCTGGCCCATTGACAAGGTACGCTCCCGGCGGATTGTGCCCTCAGCGAGGTGTTGGAACTTGCGAAAAGCCGGTCAGTAGACGTCCCGAAGTACACGTGTTTGCTGTGCGCACTCCTACGCAGCCCCTCTACCGACAGCCCAAGACCAGGTCCGAGCACATCTAGCCCTGACGGTCGCCGGACCAAATCACAACGTCTATGGGATGTACCACATCAATATTCTGCCAGGACGGCCCTGCAGCGCACGTGCGTTCATATTATTGTTCCCTTGATTATTACAATGTCGGGGTGAACCTTCCCAAAAAGCCCTCCCCCGGTGTGTTCCATTGCATTATGAGTCTTCTCCGCTCTGCCCTTTCCTTGGCATCTGTCCGCGCAAGGCTGTGCGTATGCTACTATCGCAATGCGACACATCAGGATGATTGAATGCCTGAAGGGCTCTGAAAATTTACACCACGTGTGCTATGCGTATCACTCGCGCATGAGCCTTGCGACTACGACCCCCTCCCCCCCTCCTCGACCATAGCTGCGACAATACCCACTCTCTGTTTTTTGCAGTCCCTGGCCCGCTTCACTCACGCAATCCTCGTATATCCGCAAGTTTTCGGTGTGCCACCTTCCTCGGATTGACCCCATCCTCTCGTGCTGTACATCATACGGGCTGTGCTGCGTCACGTTCATACAAGTTGAGCTAGAGACAGATGTCCGAGGATCCTGTCGTGGTTCCCTCTGACGGAACATCGAGTTCCTTGCATTCGTCGCGTGCCATGGAGGATATTGGGAGACAGGAGGGTGTAGAATACGCAGGGTCACAGGAACAGGCGTCTGCGGATGAGACGGTACCCGAAGAGTGGTTAGGTTACCTGCCTCAGTGAGTGGTCCGAGCACTAGTACATGGAGCTTTTCAGACTGATCTACTTGCGCAATCATGACCAGTGGCGTAGACCGATCTAATCTCACATGGAATCCCGGGGGTTTGCCCGTCGATATCTGGTACCACGTTATGGACAACATCAGCGATGCTAAAACACTGTTTTCTTGGGGATTAACGTGCAAGATCCTCGCAAACCTAGTTCTCAGGGTGGAGACCCAATTTGATGGAAAGGGGATGACAAACGAATTCGGATTCCCGCGATTGAACTAAAAACCACCATCCATCCGCGAGAACTAGAGCATGACATCACCCGCCGTCCTCTAATCGGACACATCAGATCGCATGTTTGCATTGATCCTCGCTGGGTATCCCGATTTGCGTACACATTGGCGTCTAGACTCGACGCATTGCAATATTTATCCATCGGCGACAATCCAAATTCCGACTTCTGTGAGACATCAATCCCGCTGCTCCGCCCAGTATTCTTCGCCGCCGCATCTCGGTTCCAAACTGTCACCAGCTTGGTGCTCTCCCGGCTAGTTTTTTGGAACTTCAGCAATCTCGCTCGCCTCATTTGCGGCTTCTCGAGGCTGCTTAGGCTAGAGCTGCACAACGTATCGTGGCACGGAGGTGAAGGTCGGAGCTTGTTCGATGAACGGTTCGCCCGCTCTCTGCGTTTGCAATACATCAAGGTATGTACGCTGAGAACCAGCCGCATAACGAAAAAGGAATTATTCTTACAACTATCTTACGATCAGATATGCGGCTCGGGTCTCTCGAAGTACAAGAAATTGCTCAGTGCACCAGAGCTGCTGCGGGACGTTGAAATATTGGATATTGATATCAGCTCCACCCTTGTTGAATCCGAGGAAGTGATCAGCAGGATGACCATCACCCTGAACTGGCTCCATTCTGATGGACCACCGCGTACAGTCTACGAAGACCATCCTGCACTCCGAGCATCCCTACGCTCGACTTTCATCGCGATCGTCAGGCTCTGGGAATTACCCATCGAGGTCCCATTCTCCGGATACGCACCATGGCTGCTCGACTGCTCCAATTTGCTGGATGGTTTCCTTGCTTCACTGGACACACTTGGCTTCAGCAGCGTCGATTTAGAGCTCATGAGCATCAATCCGGAGGTGGTTGACACATTCTGCGTCAACGCTAACCTATTCCCAGCACTGAGGGCGCTAGGAATACTCGAAGTCACGGCAATGAGACATCTTGGTGGTCAAGAGTGGGAGCCCGCTGAAGACCTGGTCCTTCGCCATGTGCCCGCCGCAGGATCTGGGGTGAGGTTCAAGAATAACACGAGATCCGGGTCGAGTGGTGCGAACTAGACATCCCCCGTGTTCACCGTGTCCCTCACACCTCCAGTGATCCGCATCGCCTCGCATTTCGTATTGATACAGCAGCCACCGTCCAACCGTGACCTCTTCCTGCCGACACGAACACCACGATCGATGCTGTCCCCAGTATACTTATCCCTGCGAGCCCCAACCTTAGCCCAAACGTGGAAGCGTGAGCGCCATCGAGTGGGGCCGCCGTGCGCCTCGTCATGAAGGACGTCTGGGGCATTTGAGCAGCGCGCCTTGCGTCGTCAGAGGAAAAGACTAAGCTCGGATGTCAGCCGCGCATGTTCTAGTACTGGGCAAGAACGTTCCCTGAAGAATGGCGCGGAGGTGCACAACAGGTACATCTTGACGCTTGAAGTCTGAACGTTCAATGGAAAGCCATATTGCGCGAGGACGAGCTAGCTTCTTACAGTTGGGGACGACCCCAGGCGGCGGTGACCTGATACTCAGTACATTAGACACAGTGTTGCCTCGTGTTCACGGTTTACAACTAGCATTCAATCCAAATGGTTTCCTGAGCACGGTGAGCACGTCCCGCCAGACAAAGTACTGGCGGGCCAGAGTGCCAAGTGGCGCATACTGAGAAGGTTTTGCGACGCGGGCGCCCGTGGGGTCATGCATCGCCTGCTTGCTCTCGACGCTCATCATCGCTGGCGCACCTAGGTGTAACTCTGTCTCGTTCTGTTCTTCGTCGCCCGCAAGTGCGCGAGTAAACGTAACTTCCTGTTCTCTACTCAAGAGCTCCCTTCGAGGACTGCTCCCGGAGAAGATCTACGGCCCTATCGTCCTGGCCCCATCGAGCATCAGACTCTCACTCGCTATGTTTCCTTTCAGCTGTATGTTTTAGATCGTTCGGGGGGACGCCTTTGGCCGCGAGCAACGCAGAATGCAGAAATAAATTGGATCTTTCTAGCAGCAAGTTGCTGCGGGCCCGTGTCCGCAAATTGATTCCTTTGTGCCGGAGGAAGCTGTCGTCCGCCCCCTTCCGTACGTGTTCTTGTCGATGTACGTCTCTAAATTCATAAGAGCTGATCTTGGACGCGGTATGACAGACCGGTTTCATGCTTAGGCTGTGCACGGCGTCCAGTCTAACGCCGCCACGACGGACACTTCTGTTCAACTCGGGGCTGTGCTTTTGCCCCTCTCCTATCTCACACCTCTCCGCACTGTCAACCGTGTTCAAAGTTGGCCTGTTGGCTGATAAAGTGAAAACCCTGGATGCGCTGCAGAACTTGTATTTGTCCTGTGGCTCGTGACGATATACCCCCGATGTCCGGGTTCTGGCAGCTGCAGACGTTCAACGCGCGACAACAGTTCTCGCACTGACTGCACCTCTTGCCATGCGCATCACAGTTTCACTACGGTTTCTATGATTTGTTCGCCTCAGGACCGCTGTGATGCTCGCTCTCGTCACTATGATGACTCTGCTACTTGCCCGTTTCGCTGCTTTCCAACGCGATTCCGTTGCCTCGGCCCGTCGCAAGCGATCTTCTGCACGCCGGTCCTTTATTGATTCTGAATTCTACTCACACCGTGCCAACGATACCCCGAGGACGTCCAGCAGCGCTACGTAAACACTCGCCTGCCGTCTGAACGAGGTGCGCGCGGAGCCCCCCTTTGCCTGCAAGCGCTGCCCCGCTAACCCCCGGACCCGTCTAGGCCGCGCACGAGACGTGCTGGGTGCTCCCCGCCGACGCCCCCGCACGGCGGCGCGGGCACGACGCTGCCGGCGCCAGAATGCGGTCGAAGGTGTGCGACGCTGCTTATCGCGCGGGCTTATCGACCTATCTGGTGCGAGCCGCCGTACCATGTGGCAGGGTGCCGGTGCGCGGGACGTGCGTGTTTGCCCTCGGGCTCGACGGTGCGCCCGCTCACGGGTGCTGCAGCTGGGCAGCCGCCGCGGACGGTGCTCGGGCTTGCGCAGGGGCGGGGGACTGCGATGAAAGGGGTGTGTTTGCGGGCCATGTTCGAGCGCGGCCACCGGTTGCACGGGGAGGAATTTGCGGGGCATGGCGGGGCGGATACAAGGGGTAGACATGTACATGGAGCACAGACGAATACAATTTTTGCGAGAATTGCGAGGAGAGGCGAGGACGCACGGGCCTGTGGACCGCCGGGAGATGCCGGGGTGGTGGAATCTGGAGTGCAAAGTCCGCTCGGCTGGCTGCTGTTGCTGGCTGTGTCCTCCTCCCCGCTGCTCCTCCCGCTGCCTCCCCGCCGCCCCCGCCGCTGTCTCCCCGCACAACGCGTGCCACGATGAGCAAAAAGGGCACAAAGTCAGAGCCCGAACAACACTATGGCATCCGCGACATCGTCCTCGCGAAAGTGCGCGGTTTTCCTCCGTGGCCAGGCATGGTGCGTCGCTGTCCCCCTCGCGTCTCTGCTCGCCGTCTCACCCGTCCGGGACCCGCCGCGTGTGATCTGCTCGCCGCGACGCGTAGATCGTCGACCCCGACTCCGTCCCCGAGAACGTCAACAGCGAGCGGCCCCACAGCGCAAAGACGAAGAAGGGCAACTGGTACTGCGTCAGGTTCTTCCCCGCCGGTGACTAGTGCGTATCCGTGCCCCCCGTTCCGCCGCGCGCACCCGCTGAACGCGCCACACGACAGCGCCTGGATCGTCCCGAAGGACATCTCCAAACTCCAGGAGCACGAGATCCAGGCCTACATCAACGAGCCCGCGAAGAAGAGCGCAGACCTCCTCCAGGGCTACCGCATCGCGCTCGACCCCTCCAAGTGGGAGGAAGAGCTCGAGAACGCGCGCGTCGAGGCGCTCGACGCGGAGGCCGACGCCGAGATCGACCAGCTCGAGGGCGACGGCGAGGACGACGGCGAGGACTCTGAGGCCAAGAAGTCCAAGCCCAAGAAGAGGAAGCGCGACTCGGACGCCGCCCCCGCCAAACCCAAACCCAAGCCCAAGGTGAAGAAGGACGCGGCCGAGCCCGCCCCGAAGAAGAAGGCCCCCGCCGCCGCAAAGGTGAAGAAGAACGGTGCAAAGTCAAAGGCGATGGTCGAGTCGGAGGACGAGGGCGGCGCGGAGCCCGAGGGCGAGGATGCGGGCCCCAGCGGGCGCGCCTCGCCCCCGCCCACGAAGAAGGCCAAGCGGGACAAGGAGGAAGAAGAGGGGGATGGTGAGTAGCCGCTCTGGAGACGTCTGCGCCGGGATCTCTTACGCGATATGCTGATTTTGGGCTGCTTTTTCGCAATTTAGCGTCTTTGGAGAAGGATCCGGAGGCTCAGAAGGTCAGAGATTGGAGACACAAGCTCCAGAAGGCCTTCCTCAACACAAAGGCGGTTCCCAAGGACGAGGTGAGCTTGATCTCCCCCAATTTCCCGCCTGTTCACGCCAATCTCTCGATTTCTGGCGAAGGATATGCCCGGGCTGGACCGGTTATTCTCTACTGTGGAGAGCTACGAGGGCATGAACATCCAGTACCTCCAGTTCTCGAAAATCGGCAAGGTGATGCGCCACATCTACGCGCTCACGCCCGAGAAGGTACCCCTCGACGACGAATACAAGTTCCGCGACCGCGCCAAGGCACTCGTCGACAAGTGGCAGGGCATCCTCAACGCCCACAAGGCCAACGGCGCCGCCGAGACGAAGCCCGCCGCGAACGGCGCGCAGGCGGACGCAGATGCGAAGACGGCCGAACCCACAGACGCCGAGCCCACCGCGAATGGCAAGCACGAAGACAAGGAGGAACCCAAGCCCGACCAGGCGGAGCAGGAAGAGAAGATGGAGACGACGCCCGATGCGGAGAAGGACGCGGAGCCCGTCGTGGACGTGGCGGCGGTGGACAAGGCCATGAGCGAGGTCGCGGTAGCGGCGGTGGAGACGGTGGAGGCGGGCGACGAGTCCGTCCTCGCGGACGTCACCATGTCGGAAATCGCGGCGTAGGCGGAGGCGGAAGAACAGTGGAAATGTGCACAAAACCAGTGATGTATTGACGATACGATGAACTAGGCCCCGCGCGCTGCCGCTCCGTCCGTGTCCCCCCCCTCCCGAGTCTCTCTCTACCCCGCCAAAAGACCCGCTTTCTCGCCTGACAGGAACCGCGGCACGCGCCGGGGCGAATTCAGCTTGCCCCGTTGCTTCTGTACTCTGCTCTGATTTCCGTGAAGTTATCTGCTCATTTCTTTTCCCTTCACAGTAGCCTTTATAGTCCCCCCGCCCGTTTCCTGTACACGTTCTCCTGCTTGTAGCTTGACGTGCTCGCAGTAGGTACGATACGCGACGTGGCTGTACATAATCAAGCTATACGATGCACGAGAGTTCAGACGTTCAATGCTGCGTGCGAGCGCGTGGGTGCAGTGTGCGCCCGAGGCTGCCCAGACGGGGATTGAGTGGGACGAGCATGGATTACGAGCCACATATTCTCAAGAGCTGTACGTGCGATGTGTGTGCGATCGGCAGAACATGTCAGGATGCGAGCGAGATGACGATGGGCGGGGAATATATAGGTATAGCAAGCAGACGTGGAAGAGAAACAGAAGGAAAATAGGTACTCCAAAAAACCCGCGCAGATGACACCCCGAATAATCCGATCCCCAAGCGACAAGAGGGCTGGCTGAGCCTCATGATGCGCCGGCCGTGCTAGCCCGCGAAGGACGCAACGTCCGCCCACGGCGACTCTTCGCCAGGAAGATAGTCGAGCGGCCGGGCGCGGGCGAAGACGCCCGGCTCGGACGGCGCGGGCGAGGCGCTCCGCGAGGGCGGGGCCGACGCCTTGAGCGTGCGCGACGAGGCCAGCGCGTCGACGGGTGAGTCTGACTGTAGCGCGCTGGACGGGTCGGCGGGCGCGAGGGGCGGCACGCGGGCCGCTCCCGGTGGCGAGGGCGGCGCAGAGGCGGGTGGGAGGGAGGGCGGCGTAGCCGAGGCGGGCGAGGGTGGCGCGGAGAGCGGGGGAGACTTGACGGCGATGGCGGAGGACGAGGAGCGTTTGTGAGTGTGCGTGAAGCGGGCGACGGCGGCGGCGTCGGGGGAGGACGAGAGGGTGTCGCTGCTGCTGCCGATGGCGTCCTGCGAGTGGCGCGCCTGCCGCTCGACGAGGCGCAGCGCGCTCTTGAGCGCCTCGCGCTCGGCGTGGGCTTCTTGGAGCTCCTCCTCGAGCTCGGCGAGCTTGCGGCGCTCGGTGGAGACCATCTTGTTCGCCTGCGTAGGATGAGGCACGCGGGGAGAGGTTAGGAGAGCGTGCGGGGTGGTAGAGACGACGCACCTCCTCGAAGAGAGCTTGTGAGAGCGCCTCGAGCTCGGACTCGAGGGCGTGCTTGTCCGCACACACCTTCTTGTGCGCCTCGCGCTCCCGCTTCAGCTCCGCGTTCAGCTCCTCGAGCTCCTTCTCCTGCGCGGGCACCAGGGACGGGAGCGACGCCGACGTGAGGTGCGATGCGTGTCCGTTGACGAGCGGCGACTGCGTGCCGGCCGCGCTGGGCGGGCGCGGCGACGCCGGGTACTGCGAGGTGCTGCCGAAGCGGAAGCGGAAGAAACGGCCGTCGGACGAGGGCGTCGGGGACGGCAGCGTGGAGGACGAGCGGGGCTTCGGAGACGCCTGCGTCTGCGGTTGCGGTTGCGGCTGGGACAGCGCGGGCGGCGGGGCGGGGGCCTGCGGCTTCGGGGACGAGGCACGCGAGTCGAGCGAGAAGTTGGGGCTGTCGATGCGGCTGTCGACGCTGCGGCGGCGCTCCTCCTCCGCCTCGCGCTCCTTCTGCTCGCGCGCGCTCCAGCGACGCCAGCCGATGTCGCGCGCGTGCCCCGCGCCGTCGCGGCGCAGCGCGTCCTCGAGCATCTCGTTGTTCGCGAGCGCGAGCTGCAGGTTCGACTTTGCGAGCGTGAGCTCGGTCTGGAGGTCCGTCTGCGCCTTGTAGGCTTCCTTGAGCATGGAGGTCTGGCGTCGGCGAGCAGGCGCGGGTGGGAGAATGCGTGAGTGTGAGGCGGGAAGGCAGGAGAGCGGAGGGCGTACGAGCTCTTCGACCCGGGACATCATGCGGCTCAGCGCGAGGCGCAGGTCCTCCTCCTGGCCGTGCGCGTGCACGCGCTTCACGTCGTGCAGCTCGTCGTGGAGCTGGACAAAGAAGGCGCCCTTGGACGCGACGTAGCTGTCGACCCGCCTTGGGGGGATGCGGGTGCCGGCTGGGAGGTGCGCCATCGGGGCGAGCTTCAGTACTGCGGCGGTAGATCGCTGGATGCACGACGAGGTCGTCGGAGCTCGCGGCTGTTCGCGGCGACGGGTGCGCGGGCGGTGTGCAGCACGAGTCTTCCCGGCGAGGACAGAACTGGAGAGTTACTGGGACGACGACGAGGAGAACAGGGTCATGGAGGGAGTCGTTGTGGAGAGAGCCGCCCGAGTGGATACCGCGGTGTTGCGCGCGGTGTTGTGCTGATCATCATCGCTACCGGCCTCATGCGCTGCGTTTGCACTCGCGAGTCGCCCGCTCGGGGCGACGATGAACATCAGCGAGCATCCAGCAGCCTGCTCGCCGTGATCTGATCTGCCATTCTGCACTGGCGTGGACAAGGCCGCATTGGTGCGCCCGGCGGCATTGTCAATTGCCTCATCGCGTCCCTCGAAAGGGGCTCTGTCTAGGGCAGAGTCCAACAGAGATATGACAGTAATTACTCGCTGCGATGCCTAGGTCCACCGTCGTGATGCTACCACAGTTGACCCGGGCAAGCGTCTACGGAATGCAGCACGTCCCCGCGTCCGTATGTCTCTGCGTCGATGTACCCAACAGCTGGACGCGCCAGTCTTCTCGACCGAACCCGTGTGCTTGGGCCTGAAGCGTGCACCGATTTGTGAGCCGGCGAGCTGGATATGGTGAGAAACCGCTGCTCGATGGCCAACTTGCTTCGAGGTGCAAACGGTGCCTGCAGCGGCTGATCGAGTGCGGACAGAGTTGGGCACGGCGGCCGACCTCGCACCGAGCATGTTAACTATAGCACGCCCCCACCCGTGCCTCGATCGAAGAAGACGGCCCCTGAGTCTGTCAAGCGATATTGCAGCGCGGCCGTCCGCGTTATCAGCTTGTGAGAGCCCGCGACGCCTGGGCCTGTGTGCAGGGCGATCTATGCATACGGTGAGATGGGGCCGCAGAGAAGGTGCGGAGAGAAGGAGAACGCACCTGACCGTGGACGGCGCCGCTTCGGCCGCTGGAGAGGGGGAAGACGTCCAGGTGGTAAGTGCAGAGCTGGAGGAGGTGCCGCAGGAGGTCGTCGGGCTCGCCGGGGGTCACGACGTGGTGCCGCAGGATGAGGGCAGCGTTCGTCTGGGTCGTCGTGCTCCATTTTGAGTAAGCGTACGGTAGACTTCGTAATGACAGACCTTTCTACATAGTGCGTAGATTGCACGCGCGAATCGGGATACTTCGAGCTCGGACACGCCCATCCACTCGAGTGCGGCGATGTCATCGAGAACGAGAAGAGTTGGCGCATCAGGATCGCTAAGCTGGGCGTCGAGTGTGTCCTGCAGGGCACGAAAGAGCGATACCAGGGAAGGGGACATCGCACCGACGTCGGCGTGCGCCATGGCGTCGAGGTAGACCAGGCGCTGCGAGGCTAGGCATTGGGCGTAGTTCACGCTCTGCGCACGCAGTCAGCTGATGTCAACATTCGGTGTACTTCTGCTGCGAGATGGCACGCACCATCTTCCCCGCCATCGCCCTCCATATCGTCTCGTCCCCCGAGACGGACGCGACGACGCACCTGGCGTTCTTGGTGTCCTTCAGGTGCGCGAACACACCACGGAACAGCAGGAAGTCCGCGGGTGACTGGAGCTCGTCGGTGATGAGCAGAAGCTCGCGAGGAAGGGGCAGACGAGCCGGCGGGAACGACGCGGAGGACATGGCGCAGACCGAGGCCGATCGGAGCGGATATGTCGCGGGGAGAAAGTGCAAAAGAGGAAGGCGGCGCGTCGCGGTGCGGGCGTGCCGCCCGCGGTGGCGCGTCCCAAGACCATGGGTCTCCCAGAACCACGGATCCGGAGCGGCTTACAGGTCTCTCCGCGGTCAAAATGCCCGCCCATTTTCATTTTCGTCCACGACGGCTGGCATAGTGAACTGACATGGTCAGCATGGGCGACGCGCTGAAGGAGACAGAGACGGGCCCGCCCCCGTCTGTCGACGGCGAGGACCACGACGATTCGGAAAAGGAGGACGCGGCTGCGGACGTCCCTGGCGCCCCTGGTGAGTCCTGATCATGCTCTATCTTAAGCGGAGGGTCTGACTGGGACTTGTCGCCCCCAGCAGGCGAGGGAAAGAAGAAGAAAAAGAAGAGAAAGCCTGCCAAGAAGAAGAAGCTCGCACAGTCGGATCCCCCGCGCGTTGGCCTGTCCAAGCTATTCCCCGACGGGAACTATCCCGAGGGCGAGCTCCAGGAGTACAAGGACGAGTGCGTGCATCTGGTGTATATATAGCACCTAATCCTATCTGACTGGTGAGCCGTTTGACAGCAACGCATGGCGCACCACCTCCGAGGAGGCCCGCTATCTCGAGCGCATGGCAATGGAGGACGAGGAGCAGACGTACGAGAACATCCGGCACGCGGCCGAGGTGCACCGCCAGGTCCGCCAGGCCGCGCGCAAGCACATCCGCCCCGGGATGAGCATGACACACATCGCGGACTACATCGAGGACGGCGTGCGCGCGGTCGTCGAGGAGAACGGCTTGCAGGCGGGAATCGCGTTCCCCACGGGGCTCAGCCTGAACCATTGCGCGGCGCATTATACGCCGAATGCGGGCGATACGATCAGTGAGTGGGACTGGATTTCGCTGGGTGCGGGTGGCTGAGCCCCCTCGATAGTATTGGGAGACAAAGATGTGATGAAGGTCGATATCGGCGTGCATGTGAAGGGCCGCATTGTCGACTCTGCCTTCACGCTCGCGTTTGATCACGCGTATGACCCGTTACTCGAGGCGGTGAGGGCTGCCACAGATACCGGAGTGCGGGTGTGTGCTGTCCCTCGTACTCCATCACGTCCCCCCGCTGAGAATAGCGCAGGAATCGGGAATCGATGCCCGTCTGGGCGAGATCGGAGCGGCCATTCAAGAAACAATGGAGTCGTACGAAGTTGAGGCCGATGGCAAGATCTACCCCGGTAAGTCTCGCCTCTGTTGGCGCTATCTCATTCAACACCTCATAGTCACCCTTAGTGAAATCTATTGAGAATCTGAGCGGGCATTCTATCGAATTGTACAGAACGCATGGCCCAAAGTCCGTCCCCATGGTCCGCACGAACGACCAGACCAAGATGGAAGAAGGCGAGTACTTTGCGATCGAGACGTTCGGCTCGACAGGGCGTGGCCGGGTCGTAGATGGCGTACGTGT
Source organism: Obba rivulosa (assembly GCA_001687445.1). Taxonomy (NCBI): domain Eukaryota; kingdom Fungi; phylum Basidiomycota; class Agaricomycetes; order Polyporales; family Gelatoporiaceae; genus Obba; species Obba rivulosa. Next base: position 77,375 of record KV722436.1, on the reverse strand, counting down.
CTCTGTAAGCGTATGTGGTGCACTGTGCTGATAATGCGTCGCTGCAGGGGGAGTGCTCCCATTATGCACGCGTATTCGACCCGCCGCGCGTGCCCCTCCGGCGAGTGGAATCCCACCTGCACTCCTGCACGGCGCTTACAACAGTCATCGATCCAGGTTGACATCGGCCAAGGCGCTGCTCAACACGATCAACAAGAACTTCGGCTCGCTGCCCTTTTGCCGGAGGTACCTCGACCGCATCGGGGAGTCCAAGTATCTTTTCGCGGTACGCTCTCGATTGCGCTGCGTGATATGCATCTGACCGTTAACTGGGAGCGCAGTTAAACCATCTCGTAGCTCAGGGCATTGTCCGAGACTATCCGCCGCTGTGGGACGCCCGGGGCTCGATGACCGCGCAATTTGTATGTCTCCCGCTGCGATGCACTTGCATAATGAAGCTCATTGAATGTTACGTAGGAACATACGATCTTGCTGCGCCCGACGAGGAAGGAGGTCGTCAGCAGAGGCGACGATTTTTAGTTTCGTGAACGGGGAAGCACTCCCGGAGCTGTGATTCTGTCTGCCGTCGTTCTGGCAACTATTCGGTGTATCACTGTGATGTATTTGCGACTGTACGACGGCTTACTTCTTGACTCGATCTGACTCGTAATACTGGCAGTTACATACCGACCTCGCGCGAGTAAGCCTCGTGCTGGATTACGCGAATTTGTAAAACGTAAAACTTGGGGGTTGGAAACTGAGCTGGCCTAGCGTGGTGGCCGCCCGCTCTGGGCGGGACGCCTGCGCCTTGTATTCTGGGGGAGTACAAGGGTAGTGACGGGTGCGGAGAAGTCGCGGCCGTGGACACATTGGTAATCGGCCAGGTCCGGAGACTGTCGTAAGGCGAGCTGTCCACACATTTGCAAGACAATGTTCATGTTTTCCCTGTGCGAAAATGCATCCCCAATGTCCGATGACTTGATTGTTTTCAGCGGTGCAACTTCTCAAGTTGGCATTCAGACTCGAGACGCTGTCGCTTACGAGCGAGGGAGTTCGATGGAGACTGCCAAATGTGGAACGATCACATTGAGAGAGAGAGACTTCAAGCGCCCAAAGCCAACCGCCACCATCGCCTACCACCGTCTGCACGATAGTCCTTATTCTATAAGTTTTAGCGTCTTTCGAATATCCTAGCATGTATGAGCCTGTACGAGGCGGGACACGAGGCGGACAAGCCGAGTTCAAGTGGTCAGACGTCTCGGCAGACAAGGACAGAGAGGTATGTGTCGGTGCTCGTGTTCACCGAGCCCAGTACGCTCACAGGACTATCATTCTCTATAGCACTACCTGGGACATAGTATAAACGCTCCTACTGGACGTTGGCAGAAGAACAAGGACATTCACTGGTATGCGCGGGACAAGGAACAGACACAGGCTGAGCGCGACGAGGAAATCAGACGGATCAAGGAGGCTGAGGCTGAGGCTCTCGCGGCTGCGCTGTGCGTGTACTATCCTACCAGCAGGGTTTCCTTTGTCTGATTTCCACGGTTTACAGAGGGTTCGCGTCAGGTTCAAAGCCAGGGGCATCGAATGTGACTGGCGGACCTGGGACCGGAGCGAACGCAGTTGCCGTCCCCTTCAAAGATACCCCAGCGGTCGATGCACTGGACCCGGACAAGGTGCGAGAAAAGGACGAGCGGCGGCGGCGGAAGGCGGAACGCAAGGAGGAGAAGCGCCTCAAGAAGGAAGCAAAGCGGGCACGCAAGCACGCGGGTGAGGACAGCGACGACGAGCGCAGGCGCCGCAGGGACTCGCGCTCGGCATCGCCACGGAGGGGCTCGCGCGAGCGGTCGAGGCCGTACGAGGCTCGTGGGGAGCGGAATCGCGAACGAACGCCGCCGGTGCTACGTGGGGAATGGGACTACGACGAGCGCGAGAGGGAGCGCGAGCGTGAGAGGCGGTGGGAGGACAATGAGCGGCTGGGAGCACGGCGGGGACGGGACTAGCGGGTGGTGACACGCGGCCACGGAGTAATGTGTTTCTGCACGTCTCTACTCGATGTTCGATGGGCTGACCCAGTTGAAGGATCGCACTGTGGCTACACGTGAGAGGGCTGCCTGCGCTGCGCTGCGGGTCTAGATGCGCGGACCTCGCTCACGCGCCGACGACGGCCACGGGCCCTGCGACGCAACCACAGGTCAGTCGTGCCGCGGTCCCAGGCGGATGTCCGGCTGCCTGACTACGACGATCGAAGAGAAGACAGGGCGCGCCTCTCGTGGACTGGCTGCCGATTCTAGGCCAATTTAGGCGCAGCGCTGTCATACACCCTTGTGGGTCCACGTCGAAGCACTCCTGTTCTTGCCGTGTCACGGATTCTATAGACGTATATGCGACTGCCTCTTTCCGCTCGCGTCTCGTTTCTGCAGCCATTCCGCACCGGGAGATGACTCGAAAATGAGCGGGAGCGGTCGGTGCTAGGATCATAACGCGCGGGGAAGAGTTACTGCGGAAATGCCGGCATTTGCGCCCGCGGCGAACAAGCATTATGACCATATCCGTCCCCGAGTTTGTGTCCCTTGCGCCTGCCCGCTTTCGGCTTCCTGACGACACTGAGATCCTGGCTATTGGATCGCGCATACATCGGACTTTGTGGCGTGGGTCCACTCGGTACGCGCTTCGTGCAGTAGGTAGCCTGAAATATCATGATGGCCTAGAGCTCAAGAGACCGCAGCAACAGCGTCGCACATGCTACGCCCACAGATGGCCTAAGAGAATGAGTACCCTATCAGTCAGGATGCAGGCTACGCCCACAATGGCGTGAAATGCCGTCGCTCTTGTCATCGGGCGGCGCGGCTCCCGGCGCATTCAGACCAACTGCACCTCCATAAGCTATAGAGTGCAGAGTGATGTTTCAATAGGACAGCTGCGAGGACACTCTCGCTGCCATCGCGATGCGGCCGAGTCGGCAAGCCTGGAGCGTAGCAGTGGCGGAGGGTTATGTCGGACATATGTTTGCCACTTTCCGCGACGTGAAACGAAAGACAGAAAACGCCCGGGCGCAGAGCGTTCGGTCGCGCAACAACCTGTCAGCGCGCGCCTGTGTTGAAAATTGGGTCGCGACCGACAACTATGGCAATATTGTCGTCCTTGGCTGCCTCGATACGCTCCGTAATGTTGCTGTTTCACGCGCCTCGTGCCCGCTGCGACGCGTCGCTGCCGCCCAAAATGAGCGGCCATGAAAGCAAACGAGCAAGCGCTATGAGGATCAGCAGCAATACTCTCGAGGCGGGTTTGAGGAGGATGAATGGCACACAACCTCATACCGAATGCCCGCGGCCTGGTGGTGAACGGCGGAGGCGATGCGGCGGAGCGCGGCGGGCGCAGATGTGGTAAGAAACATGAACGGGTAGTGACATGTTGACATGTTCCTGAACGCTGCGTCGCCAATCTGAGCCCGGACTGGGAGGAGAGTCATGGACACGGCACAGGCGCGTCGCAGCACCACAGCCCAAACAGGTCTAGTGCAATACCAGACTGCTCTCTCCTCCCCCCATCATCCTGTCCTCTGCGCGCCGTCGGCATCCATCCCCGCACTATTTGTACCCTCGCGCTGACATGCCTAGCCCTCACTACCCGCGTCCTCTCCGCCACCCCGGTCCCGCCACCCCATCGGCACGCCACCCGGGCGTCGGCCACCTTGCCTTAAAGCTCTCTGCCTGCTTTGTCTCAGTATCACAAAGTCTCCGCCTACGCTCGTCTTTCGTTAATATCTTGTCGCCACCCCGCCGTTCCTTGCTCTTCGTACACTCCTTCTGTATAATTTTCGGCCACTTCGCACCGCACTGCTTGACAGACTCGCATTCCGCACCATGAGCACCAAGTTCGGCATGCCCATTTTCCTGGAGGACAAGACGGGCGACATCGCCGGTTCCGAGTTCACCGACATCTACAATCGCGCCCGCCTCGTCCTCCGGTGCACGCTGCGCAACGCAGCGCGCGCCGCGTACATGGTCTACGATCTCTCTGAACGCGTCGACTCGCGCTCCGGTCTCCCAGTGCCTGCCGCCTGCCTCGACTTTGGTGCCAATAACGCGCTCGGGAGCGTGAAGATCCGTGGTGGAGAATATGTACCCATGAGCCAGTATCTCAGCAAACTGTCGCCGCTTGGCAGGTACGTTTTGTCGTTCGCTGCGGAAGTTTTGCTCGTATGTGATCGCGTGTGCTCACATGTATCTTTGTAGCTCCAAAGCCCGCAAGTTCACAGCTTCTGACGGTCAGGAGTACCGCTGGACTTACCAATCAGGCAAAGAGGATGAGTGGGTAGTGAGTACACGTGACTTGAGTGTTATTCTCCGTCGTTGAGACGTCATATGCAGTGCAAGAATGCGAGCAATTATCATATCGCTTCGTATGTCCTGAAGCCTGCAGGAGAGCCCCAATATAGCGGCTCATCCGGCTGCACGCTCACCATCGAAGAGGACTTCACTCACCTTGCTGCCGGTACGCCTTCAGCCTTGCGATGTGTTTATGTCGCTCATTCCCTGCATTGCAGAACTGTTGGCTTCACTCACTATTATGCGCCATATCGCCAAGTACAACCTCTGACCCAGTCTTCTGCGTAGCCATGCTCCATATGTATGGATATGGCCAGTGCAGCCTCCGTGATGCTTTCATGCTATCGACCGCTTTCTATCGCGAATCCTGCTCCCTCTCTACAGTTTAATAATGCGTCTAATCTTGTTAGATCTTGCACAAGTAGATCGTCTCATAGTGTACTCGCCGCGCCTGAGCTGGACTCGGACAAAGTATTATAGATTGCGTATAATTATTCTAGAACCGCGTATGTGTATGTCCGTCCGTTGTGCTATCGTGTGTCATTACAGAGAATATACTGTTCTTTAATATTCCGCCCTTCCTGCTCTCGGCTGCCATCCCGTCCCGATGTTGAGCAAAAATGCGTAAGAATGAATTCCTCCTGTCCGCGAAATTCGCTCATCGGCTTGATGATGATGATTGCGGTGACGAGATGTTCCTGGTCAGGGCTGGCAGCCGCGCGGGACCGAAGTGCCCTGATCAGATCGCGCTTGCGATTGTGATTGCGCTACCCGTGCCAAAGGGCGGCCTGATCCCGCCATCAGTCCTTTTAAGGGAATATCCCGCCCATTTGCAGTCGTCTCAGCCCGACGCTCGTGTGACCAATTCAAGCTCCTAGGATTTGCGCCCAAGCTCCGCACGATTCCTGGGATAGTAAGACTGGTCCTGCGTGTTGGCCCGGTCTTCGCAGGCCTTTGTCGGACCCGAAATTCGCCGGCTGCGTTCAATTCAGTCGATGACAGCGCGTCCACGTCCCCTCTTGAGAGCGTAAAGCTATACGGAACGCTGATTGCTTTACCACTCCCGGCAGTTTGATCAGCGGCGAGGCCTAAATCACACCCCACAACTTGACAGTGGGGCTGAGATGTCGCGGACGTCTTAGGATAGCCTTTCTCTGTTGGGAGCGCCCCGCTTGCTGGGCAACGTGGAGTCCGACGTCGCGTAGTGCGCTCCGCCGGGTATGTATTCGCACTTTGAACGCTCTCCGCGGAGCCGGTGGATTTGATGCTATGGCTTACATGCAGTGCTCTGACGTATGACCAGCTAATGCATGGAATCCACCGGAACCATACGAAGCTGTCTCTGTTTCGTGGAGAAAGCGAAGCAAGGCATCGTCGTATGAGGGATCGACATTCATGAAAGTTCTTCCGTTCAACACAACGAATGGAGCTCAACTTCAACGGAGGCAAGCTTTCGACGCCCCTAACTAAGAGCGGAGATGCTTCAAGGGTCTGGAACATTTAAGGTTTGTCTGAGAAGACCCGCATTGAAGGCGCCGCCTGCCATCTTTTGCTCTCCGCATGCTGATTCGTAGCTAAGAAGATGCTGCACGTTCATTAGACTAGAACAAGGTGTAGATAGTAAACTTATACACGATGGATGTTAGGCGGAACGCATGAGTACGGATACGGAGTTGAACATCAAGAACCCAAGCCAGCGGTCAAACTCAGGGTCCTTGGCGATCCGAGTAGAAGGGGGATGCAATTGAAGGACGGCGATTATGCTACCGGAAGCCGAGATAGAATAAACAAATGATACAAGGTTAGGTTTGCGACTACAGTCATGAACGAAGTGGGCAATGAGCACAGCTGGAGACACGACAGAACAATGAATAAAGGAATAGAAAGCAGAGTGTCCGCATGGACAGTACAGGATACAGTCAGGGAAGCGTCTAGCACAGTCGATACGGTTCAAGGGCGGAGAATAGGCGGCAGGGTGAGCTCTGGGGCGAGCGGGGGATGCACCCGGGCACTGGTACAGGCGTCGATGAGACGCTCCCGTAGCTCATCACGTCGCGCCAGTTGAACTACGGACGAGGTGGAGTATGAATGCGTGATCTTTAGTAGAGTGGAGGAATGAGGACGCACTCGCGGAGGGCCAGAGCTTGACGAGAGTGTCGAGCGGGATGAGGAACGACTTGGCAAGTTCGAGGGCGCTGTACAAGGAGGGGTCGTACTCCCACAATGAGAGACAAATCGCCACCTGGCTCATGAACCACGTCACTTGAAACGGGCGCCGTGTGAGGAGTTGCCCGGCAGGTTCGCCAAGCTGCATCACGGCGATCTTGACGCGTTTGGCCACTTGCTCCTGATAGTATACTGGGAGACGTCAGACATTGTCGGACCTCGATATCGCATGCTGCACGTACGCCATTCCTCAGCCTGCCGACGATTGAAGAGAGGAACGATGACAGAATCCGCGTCCTGTAATCTACTGGAGTCAGTGAGCTTGGTAGAAGTCTACAACAACAATCAAGGTACATACCGGCGCAGCTCATACGTGATGGTCATACGAGCGCTACGGAAAGAGAATGTCAATATATGGCTAAACGTGATGTCGCCGATCAACACGTACTTGTACAGGTACTCCCGAGCAACGTACATGAGTGCCGTGTCCAGGTTGCAGCTGTGCATGTCCAGAGAGTCCTGAATGGCGCGACACTCCTGGAATGCCTCGATCGCAAACGTAGCACGCTCCTCAGTGGTCCACGTCTCATCCCGCTGGCGTGAGCAACTGTTCCAAAGCAGCATGCTACGGCAGTACAATGCCCAAACGGACTCCTTTGGGTGCTGGCCGCCCGGTTGAGCGATCGTCCGCTCATATGCCTCTCCTGGGAAGAGCAGCGCGTACTGTGAACCAATTGCAGATTAGAGGCCTCGCTTGTCAATGCGGGGGGACGATCGGATAGGCCTATTACGTACATTCGACGAGTCTGACAGAGCAAGCTCAAGCGGCTCCTCGTGGAACGCGGTGCATTGCGCCGTGTAGCTCGCGACCAGCGTGAGCGCGGCCCAACAGAGCCGACGACATTCCTCCCTGCGCGCCTCGCTGTCAGTCCAGCTCGGGTCCCAAGGCGGGTTGAACGAGAAAGAGAATGCCATCGCATCCGGATTAACATTTGGGCTACCTGGAGGAGCAAGACAAGTGCATTGGCTGGGGGAGTGGTGACTAGGCGGCAGGTAAACGACAGGAACGGCACGCGGAGTAAAGATCGATGAGTCGGGGTCGTTAACGTCAAGGAAAGTCAGTGACAGGACTTGGATAATTCGATCGAGGAGCTGCAGGGCGGCAGCAGCTCGATGGGGAGAGAACTCCGGGTGGCAAGAAGACTCGAATAGCGCCAGGATCTGCAAGACATCGATGAACCACGTCAGAGGTAAATCGCACAGAGACAGGAGTGTCAGCGCTCACCAAAGCAGCTTCCGCGAGAGTATAGTCGACCGACTGGTTGTTGCAAGCGTCTTCGAGGGAAGCCTGAGCTGCATCGCGGAATTCCAGAGCACGCCTTCGTCCCGCGGCACCAAGTTCGAGCTCGCTTGATCTCATGAGGTTGGCCATCGCAAGTGCTGACATTATTAGAGAGGGCTGTATTTGTGCGCGCTGATGCGTGTCTTGTAAATCTCGGATGAATACCGGTACGTTGATGAAGAATAGCCAATAACTACTAGTAGTAAAGCTACCGACAACTGAGCGAAGCCGTTCTTAAAAGCAATATCTGGAAGGCACTTACAGGAATGTAAGATCGTCGATTATATCTCTCAATCTGTGGGAGCGATGTCAGTAGTACATCCTATACATAGCTGATCTAACGCACGATTGTTCTCGAGTAGACGAGTAGGTGCAAAGGAGGTGGTCCCACCACGACCTACGGCTGTACTCGACAGATGGGGAAACGGGCATAATGACACTTTTTTCCGGCATTGCTTGCTGATGGCGGTGAATGTTGACGTCTATAGGTCGAGCGAACGACTTGCTCTGATATCCAAGATCAGGGTACTCCACGATGAGGGAGCGGCGGCGGTATGAGGGCGAGAGCTCATCCTGTCATTCCTGAATAAATACCAGTCGACGAATGTCGCCTGCAGCCACAGCTGAATTGTATACGTACTTTAGGGTATATTGCATCGGGGCCTATTCCTCGAGGGGAGATTGACGTATCGATGAGAAGAGGTGGCGGTCGCGGCATGTGCATAGCAGCCGCCTCGTCGACCCCAGCCTGCGACAATACGTACGTCTTCCTCACACCGTTCGACAGGTTCTCCTTGACTTTCGTGTCGTTGAATGTGAGTGTAGCGTCGTCGAGATCATTACCGGTCTTGCGCTTCTTCTTGGCAGGCGTGTCAGAATCTGCCGGTCGTTTCTTGCACGATCGCTGTCTCGTCCCGGGACGTTTGTCCGGACCCCTGCGTTTGGGCGCGGCATCGTACTCGCATGTATTCTGACGTCTGACGCAATTTGCGCATACCGGCCTGGTAGAGTCGCAGCGTATCTTGCGCGCGCGACTGGGATGCCAACAAATTGCAGTAAGTCGTCTATTCCCATGAAGACAAATGAAGAATGCCACAGACGCACCACTGACGACATGCGATCACAACATTGGAAGCCTCTCTCCGGGGAGGTCGTGTCGAACTTCCATTGTTGGCCGACGAGGCGCTTCGTTCGCTCGGCGACGACTGCGCCGGCTGAGACTTGTGCTCGGTTGATGTCAATCCAATCGCACCCCGAGGGGGGTAGACGGGCGGCTGATCTTGCGTGATACGAGAGCCCGGATCCGGAAGCCTGTTTTGGGGCAGATTGAAGGAATAATTTGCCGGAGGACTCAGACTAGCGGACTGAAGACGGGCGGATGGGCCACCCAACTCGAGCATCTGTTGCTCGTGCAACCCAAGAGTGCACTGTGGCTGAGGCAGATGGTGGACAGGTGCAGAGCTCGGTATCTGTACGGTATCCAAGAGATTTGGATCTCGGACTTGCGCGTTAATGCCCGGCGCTGTGTAGCGTGCATCAAATGGTGTAGGGAGCAGGTTGGTGGAAACATTGGGCGGAAAATCCAGGTTGGCTAAGTGATATCGGACTTTTTTGCCATAGTACATGTGAAATGAGTACAGGTTACGAGGTAACGATAAGGTAGGCATACCCTCCTGCGGATACGGAGCTTCGAATGTAGGCGAGTGCAGATCAGAACCTTCCTCGCTTGACTGGAAACCCTCCTCGAAGATGGGAACGCGCGGGTACGGAGGGTAGAGACCGCCATGAGCAGCGGCGACCATGTCGAAGAGGGGGGTGCGGGTGATGAGTGCGAAGGGTTGTCTGTTTCAGAACATGGGGAGTAGAAAAGGCACTCGATAGATATGAAAGCCACGCGAGAAGGTCCCAGGAAGCCAGGAGAGTCTCATGCCCCCGGCTACAAAGTTTGGGAGACGCGCAGATGGATCTGCTAGAAGCCGACAGTCTAGAGAGCTATCACAGGGCGTGACAAATAATAACGTACATTCAGTCGGCCAGGGTGGGGTGGTTCGCGGGTCTTCGCGGGTTCGAGCTCGGAAGTTACCCTGTGATCCTCTTGTGTCGTCCGGCCCAGTCCAATCTGAACAACTGTTATTCCAGCGCGCCAATCTGTCCTGTATGGGCATGACACACGAAGAAGATATTCTCTGTGCCTGCGACCGTCACCGGGGCAAGCAGCTTTGGAGCACAGTTGGGCTCGCGAAGTCGGGCGACAACATTCCCCCACACGCCAGCTCGCTGTGCAGAGCGGCGGCCGGCTCGCGACGACTTGGAGACCAGCTTCGAACCCTCCTTATTTTCGTCGGCATGCTGGGAGACATTCTGAGGCCACGCGGCACAGAAGAGGCAAGTCTCCCGAGGTTCCAGCGCTGAAGCGGAGTTCTCGGCGCGGCTGTTCCGCTCCCATTGGCCAGGGTATCCTCCTGTTGCTTTGCCGAACACATCTGGGACCTCTCGCCAACACAGCTCAATTTTCGTTCGCAACAACGTTGTCGAGGTTGCGGGATTGCAACGGGGCATTAGCTGGCTGGAATTCTCCCTCACACGCCTCTCTTGGCTCATTCAGCGGTCGCCGATTCTGTGCGCTATGACAACGCTCACGAGCTGCTACCTGCCGCTACTGCGCGAAGTATCAGCCCAATTGGTCTCAATTCGGATCGATGTCTGTCTCCCCTCTGGGACGCTCTGTCCTCCGCCGTCGTCAGAACACTCGCAGGAAACGTTCTCATTCCACTCCCTAGGGCGTCGACATTCTCTCTCTGGCCAAATCTTCTCGAGCTGCTCTGTCCGCAGTCATACGTGACCTTCAAGTCGACCTGGATGACGCCACGAGCTCGCAAATTCCACTTTCTCGGTTAGACAGCCCGCGTCTCACGCTCTGCTGAGAGAAGTCTACCTAATTCTCCCTAGCAGGGGCTATCTCCGACACTCCGAAGGGACGCCCAACCGCCGTCATGTCCCCTTTGGCCACTAGAAGGCGATCTCTCACGACATTGCTCATACCGGACACATCTGACACCGGCATGCAAGCCGCGCCCTCAATTGTCCTCGGGTGGATCGTCTTCTATGTCTCCTTGCTGGCGTCGCGAACAGGAGAATGGTAGTGCATTAGGCAAGTCTTTGGCGGCTGTGTCTAACTCGTAAACTCAATCCGCAGATGGAAGTCCTGTTAAACAGTTCAACCAGGCTACTGTTCGGGGGAGCATCTCGCTTCTGGGCAGCCAGAGCTCTTTCCGATGCGCTGAAAACCTTATGCAATTCATTGCAGTTGAATTGGGAATCAGCCACGTGTGATGGTGATGCGCCTGCGGAGGTAAATGCGGCCATTATCATATTCCAGCGCTATCTGCCGAAATTGACAAATGTGCACCTGCGTGCGTGTTCTCTTACCTTCAGACAGATGATCACACCCCATCTTGCTTCAACTGTCGGTGTCATAGTTCAGATCCCCCCCTGACGTTCGCGCTTGCAATCTATTAGCCGTTGTCCGGCGGCGTTGAGCGAATGAGATTGCACCCCCTCTGTCCGCATAACGTGGTCACCTGGATCTGCAGAGTATTGCTGCACTGCCAAGGGACGTCAAATTACCTAATAGTCATCGTGGTCGACTACGCTGATTTCAGTTTGCGCAGCGTCGAAGCAGGGCGCTTGCCCCACCCGTCCGGCCGCCGCGTTCAGCTCACGGTTGACACGAGGCTACCGGTCCCCTTGCCGAGCTCAGGTCTACGAGCCGCACTCCCTGGTCCTTTCAGCGCATTGCACGAGCGTGCCTACGTGTGGTGCTAGCCTGATTGAGCACATACCAGTCCGGATTCGTGAGCGCCTGCGCTATCTGAGGGGCTGAGGGGCACCACCCGCACCAGCGTGTGTACTGTGCAGCAGCCTCGTACTATTGCGGGGGAGGAAGACCCGGATCTTGGAAGGGGGCTCCGTTTGGCTTTAACCTCGACCGCCGCATCTGCGTCTCCGGGTCTTGAGTATACCGTCCGAGATGCTATCTGGTAAGACTTGGCTGCACTGCACAATCGATCAGGCCTCGTGGGCGGCTGCATTACAGACGCTCGCACTTATCGGGTGCCGGGAGCCAGATAGTCCCTGGCCGCGGGCGACCCACTGTAGCCGGCCACGCTCGTTGGCGAAGCGGCGAAGCGCCTGCTCACCTGTTCATCTCGGAGCATATAGAAGCCGCCCGAGGAAGACTTGCGCACGCATCCAGCGGTGGCTTGATCATCGAGGTCTGGTGACTTTGCGAGTGTGCAGCCTGGCAGAGCGGCGCACTACTGCGCCCGCTCCGAGTTAATTGACGGATGAGGCCATTCTTCGCGGATCATTGTACACGGAGGGCGTGGGGCTGCCTGATGCTGTCTTGGCCAATGAATACCCGAGTGAGAGTGGCAGCTGTCAAGCGTGGCCTCGGGACCGGAGGTCATTGATGAAGATACGCTCCAGCACGCTGAGATAAGATAATGTTTCGGCTGGGCGGGGCGGTTGCTGCTGGCAGGCGGTTCCGGGGCGATGTGTATGGGTGAATGTTGCGTTCCCCCCCGTGCATTGCATGCTGACCGGACGTGCATGCTATTGTAAGTTCTATGAGACTTCGGAGAGACTATGCCAAATATCGGACCATGTAATATCCGCGGTCTTCCCATTTTCCCAGCGCAATACAACTCAATAATTCTTCTTCTAATCCGTGTTTATTGTCCTGGAGGGCGAGCCTTATGATAGACAATACATACAGTATCTACTCTAGGTGGCACGAAAGTGCACTGCTCGAAGGTACAGTAGTTCGCGCGGTGGGGCCTAAAATATCTTTAGTGTGCTATATATTATCTACAGCCGAGTGCTCTCCGCCACGCCCGTGTTTCAACCTGACAGTCCAGCGAACACCTTCTGATCCTAGCTTTCTGACGAGCTGCTGTCTTTCTTCAGGGCCACTGGCCGTAAGATGCTATCCTAGCGGCTAGGGTTTGCAGCGGCTGCACGGTCGGCACGCTCACTTGGTCAGTCGCCCTAGATCATTCTGCATATTTAGAAGATCACATTGCCGAAGCTTCTCCGCGTTTGTGATATAATCACATTTAGATACCCCTCTGTTAAGTTGTGTCGAGACCAACATACTTACGGGGAATCGGAACCGTGCCTGCACGTGCTTCGGGCAGATCAACCTCTCTGCTGCACGCCGACAAACATGCGGAAGATGTGTCAGCTGCGATTGGCGGGGATTTGGAGGAAGACATAGAAGCTTGACGATATCAGATGCGTCCAGCATGCACGACAGGGGTGCGAGCGCAGGGGCCGTCACCCAGCTCGACAAGACAACCAGCTCCGCCATTCCGCTGAGTCAAGCCGAGCTAACAGCTCACAGTGGGTATATCTAAGCCACTGAATCCTTTCGTGTTGTCAGATTCTTGGTGAGGTCCATGATCTATCTCACCAAGTCGGCATGTCCTGATCGTCCACGGAATAGTTTCCGTCAAATTTCCTCCCCCAATGAGCAAGGAGACAATCCGCCAGACTTTCCGGCATTATTCAGGTGTTGTAAGTGGCACAGTGTTAATTCCGGGTATGTTTGAACGGTCGTCTGCGAGACAGCAGCTCGCGTACGCACAGTCACTGCCGGGCTCAACGGGAGAATGCGCTTTACCGTCCCGCCATGTGAAGTTGCTCTTGGAATTCGCAGTGTCCACGTCGACTCTCCTCAGCCAGTCGATTTGTCAGGCAAGATGAGGCTCGGATGCTTTAATGATGACGGGTAATTTTAGTTACCTTTAATTGCTAAAGGCTCGTTTAGATGACAGGGGCCTGGAAGACACAAATTGCTGTGAAGTTCTGCATCAATAAGGTATGTGGAATGAATTGAAGGCGAAGTCACGATCTTAGCACTTTTCTCTCGCACCAGACGCCCACGGGTCCAGCAAGTTCGTCATGCGACAGTGCGAACCAACACCACTTTCCGCAGAGACAGATGATGCTGAACAGTCCACCCAACGGCGGAACATCAAGGAGAGAAATAGCGAACTTGCGAGAACCGCGGAAGCAGCGCCGAGTGCCTGCGATTGGTCCATCGGTGCTGTGAATAGGCCCTGGGATGTCAAGATATGCTCAGGCCTGGACGCGCCATGGCCAGGTGACTGGTCGACGACGAACGTGGAGTGGGTACGGTTGGCTATACAAGTTCGTAACGGCGGCGATTGACCTATGGCGACGCCCTCGGTGTCGTCGAGGGCATTCGAAGAAGCCCGCTCAATCCTCGATCGGGCAGAGTTGGGACATGGTGTACGACGTGCAGCTTTGCTGCGGTCGTTCGTGCGCGAACGTGAATCCAGCGCGTGAGGACATCAGAACAATTGCGGTAGGCAATGCGGAGAAGTACGGGGAGCTGGGACGTAATCGACGGCTCCTTATTGCCTCCGAACGACTCGCTACCGAGGGGGACTCAATTGAATTGTGAGATCCGTCGGCTGAATCTGCGCCTCAGCATCACATATCCAGCACGTCGAGTCTGCATCCTTACCAAAGAACGGATCGTCCACATAGTTATACTCTCAAGGGCATCGCAGAATGAGGCACTCGCGGCGCCCGTGGGCCAATGGATCCACAGGCAGTACCCAGGGTAGCGGTAACATCCGAGAAAGGCTATTGAGACTGGAAAGTGAACTGATATAGCTGGAGGTGCCAGCACACGCGAAGAGATTGACGACGTCGGAGGGTCTGTTTCCCCCCGTCAGGTATGATCTTCCCGACCGAGAGAAGTAGCTCTTGTCTTGGTAGACAAGGTTGGCTGTTTCTCGACACGGTCTAGAGACGTGCTTCCCTGGTGTGGTCACAATGTCCGTACGGCGCCGTGCCTATCCTTGTGGTGGCGTCTCGAAGATATGTCGAAGAGTTCTGTGAGTGAATATAGCCAGTCGGATATAGCGAGCTCGGGAGACTCGAGGGGCGCAAATTCGATGAGCCGAAGCGTCTCCCGAAATTGTTGCACAGGACGCATGAACATAAAACCATAGTTCGACGGAGCCAGATTCGACATGCTCTGAGCAGTGAGGACGAAAGTGGGAGGAAGGACCGCTGCGGTCGAGGCCGGAGCCGGAGCCGGCCTTCCGAAAATGGCTCTCAGTGAAATCTTGCTCTGGGCGTCTAAGTGACTGCTGCTCTCGTCGTCGCCGTTTGCTCCGTCCTCCTCATGGCGGACTTCTTTCGCTCAATCTTCTCGTGCTGCATTCGTACGAGCGATGAAAGCCGAGTAAGATATATTATATGCTGGAAATATGAACAGCCACTCACACAGGCGTGTAGGAAGAGCCCAACGAGCACACACAACTCTTACCTCCATCGGAAGGCCTCTTACCGTTAGTCATGTTATGTTGTATCACACGGCGGGTGTTGATGAACAGCCTGTAGCACTCGGAGCTATGTAGCCGACTCGCAGAAAATGAAGGAGCGAATGGGGACGATCGTCCGTGCAAAAGAAGGGTACGTGGCCGTATCGCCTCGCGTCTCTGACATATCTAGCTTCTCTTATCGCCATCCTTCCGTTGTTCTATCCCTTCAGAAAAATGGTCAACGTCAACGCACCACTACCTTTTAACATTCACAACAAGCCCCATCACCGCATCGACGGCCGCTCGGACCGCAGCCTGTCCACGCACCGCGACCCGTCCTATCCCGGCGCGTCGACCTCCCGCATGCAGCCCGGCTCCCCCACCGCTCCGGCATTCCAGCGCGCTAGCTCCGCGCGCATGCCTTCCTACTCCCGCTCGCGAGACCCATCTCCGTCCATTCAGACCAGCCATTCTACGTCCTCTCTGCACCCGGGCGACGCGTCGTATCTCCCGCCAGAAGCTGATGCGGACGGTGGGCGCCGTGGTCCTCTGTTCGACGTTCGTGTCGTCCGTGGTGCAGGTGGCTTTGGTATCGGCAATGGCAACTTCCGTCACGGTCGCAGAGGTAATCGCGGCGGGCTCGACCGCTTCAATGAGGAGCGCAGGCGCACCCCCTCCCAGGCGAGCGATGGGTATGATGAAACAACGAAGCCGGAAGATCGAATGCTATATACGGGCAATGCCGACGGTGTTCTGTCTGAGCAAGAACTCGCGCTTAAGATGGATGCGCCTCCGGTCTGCGATGGGAGCATACCTGGTGAGGAGAACGCGCCAGCAGATGCGACAGCGCCTATACCACACTTCAAAATACAAGGCGTCGGCAAGATCGCCGAGAGCTGGGGCGACTAATTCGCTTGTCCTTGGGAGTCATCGTTCTTTCCATTCCCATTTTTCTCGTTTCGCGCATCTATACCGCATACCAGCCACCACGTTGCGCTCCGCTTACGCACATACTTGCTGCTCATGGACTATCTTTCTCGCTCCACGCAATTGGATAGCTTGCGTACAACGCTCTGTATACGATACCGCAGGTCCACCGTTTTCGACTTTACGCCATTGCACATTGCATATTCGGATTCTCATGTAGCGTAGCGTCACCGTCAAGCCAATACCCACACTCAACCCTCGGGAATCCGCCAGCGTCGCATGCGCACGTATGTGCAGCAAGAAATGACAGTTATTGGTCGAGCAGAGAAGGTATGTTATTTAGGGAACACCGCCAAGCTCACACAGGTTCTGAGAAGCTTCTGCGGCCGCCGTCGGGGGACGAGCAATCCGTGCACCCACAGCTTTACCGTCGGCCGCCTTAACGTCAGGGTAAGCCCAGCGAAGCTCTCACTCAAGTCTGTGCCTTCCGCTGCGACGAGCGACACTTGCCATATCTGCGAATCTCGTCCTATGCAGTCTCGCCGCCCGCGCAAGTGGACAAGGAGATGTCGATCACGCTCGCATCGAATCAGTCCGCAGCAGCGAAGTCGTTGAACGGCGCGTCATATCGCCGTACTATTCACCCACGGTATCGCTTCGAGAGCACCTGTCTTAATCGGTAAATCTTATCAGACAGTGCATGCTCAGGCAACGCGGGGGCAAGCGGAATGTACGTGGGAGTGAGTCCCCGGAAATGCGCCTCAGCTTTTCGACGATGCTTGACGTTTTGTCGAGTAGCTCGCCTCAGCAACACCTTATCGAGAAGACTCAGAGTCGCAGCACGCACATTTGGCACACTGGGAGGTCGACCAAACGTACGCGAGTTGCATTCGGCCGACATTTCGCTGCAGCACACGGACGGTACTGCAAAATGGTCCGAGTAAGCCTGACTTATTTTGCATCATAATCAACCTGATTTTCCTCTGCCAGGTTTTCACGCGAGACGACGCACGCACTCAACCCTTCCCTTAGTTCACACGAATGCCTTACGCGAACGGGTTTCTTGCTCTTTAGCAGGACCCGCAGCTCAACGAGACCATCGAGTCGATGGGGCTGAATGCACGAAAGCCGAACGGCAGCAGTAGCACATCACCAGCGACTTCGAGCCAGCCACCTCTAGCCTTCGCCCGAGAACACTTGGCGTTCGTTCACCTTGCACAGATACATCACTCCACTCGTTCGCTTCTGCTTGCTCTCGGTCTTACCCGCCCCGTTATACACATTGATAGGTGCCTGTACCACATTCGTACATCATTGCCATATCATGCGATTCATATCTTGCACTCGTAGCTTCGCGGTCGGGGTCTCTAGAACCCTCCGATGGTCCAGCCGCCGTCGGCATGGATGACCTGAGTAAATTTCAGTCACAATGGTATCTCGTCCACATTGCCAAATATACCTTATTTGTCATGTAACCGTTCGTCGCTAGCAGAATGACAATGTTGGCGATCTCATCGGGCTTGCCGAGACGTCCTATAGGGATCTTGCTCTGCCAACAAGTATGTAAACGTCTACGAAGCGGCACGACAAGAAATGGGAGATACACACACCTTGAGGGATTCCGGAGGGTTGCTCAGCATAGCAGTGTCTGTATGACATGCGCAGCTGCGACTATGGCGAAGAAGTAAAGTGCGCTACCTTCGATAAGCGCAGGCGCAACAGCATTTGATGTCTGCAATATATCAATACAC
Organism: Obba rivulosa; assembly: GCA_001687445.1. NCBI lineage: Eukaryota > Fungi > Basidiomycota > Agaricomycetes > Polyporales > Gelatoporiaceae > Obba > Obba rivulosa. Next base: position 59,515 of record KV722436.1, on the reverse strand, counting down.
AGCACATGGTCTACGAGAGTGCACTCACGATTCCTTCTTTGCAGTAGCGCAAGGATAGCCAGCGCACAAGACCGTGAAGAGCCGCCTTTGAAGAGGCATAGTGGGGGCCGATCACTCCGCCATTACCTGTCCATAGATAATGTTAGCTCTTCACGACAGCAATGAGATCTTGCGAATGGAACCTGCAGCGACGCTGCATGTCAGGTTAGTATCTGCTCGATCAGAAGAGTTACAGAGTGCTGCACCTAGAAGTGAAGATTACGCGGCCCCACTGCTGCTTCTGCATGTGCGGAATGCACAGTTGCGCAAGCTGCCAAGGGCACAGAGCTCCAGTCAGACGATGTGGCTACAAGACTTGAGGAGGCGTACCAAGAAGTGCGTGCCAGCGTTCGTTCTCCAGATTTCTTCAAACACCTCGGGACTGACGTTGCCGATATCTCCTTCTGGACCTATCTTCGGGCCCGTGACTCCATGATTGCTGAACAGGATGTCGGGGTGCCCAAGCTCCTGGACAACTTGCGCATAGAAGACACGGGTATTGTCGTAGTTTGACAGATCGGCCTGGAACGCGGCCGCACGTACGCCGGGGTTCTTGGTCAACTGTTCGATGAGCTGAGAGGCTTTCTCGCGGGACGACGGCGAGTTGTAGTGCACAGCAACGGAACAGCCTCTGCTTGCGAATGCACGGGCTGTGGCTTGTCCGATGCCTCCACTGAGGACTCAGATGGAAGGTCAGCGGAAGCATCCAAGAGAGAATGGGCGACCTCGGCGTACGTGCAGCCCGTGATGAGCACCAGCTTTCCGCCTAGCACCTGTTCAGAGTTCGACATGGTGGTGCCAGCTCGAGGCGATGTGTGACGGAATACCTAATGATAGATGCAATACTGCTTTTATATGAGCCCGAAATACCACCGCGATCATGACATCACTGCTGAGCTTACCTGCAGCGACCGTTGTGGGCGTCTTGCCAGCTTCATTCGCGAACGACAATGTTGGATCGCACGCTATACATGCTGCAAGGAAAGTCCACTGGGGTCAGGACACGGTAGTTCAGAGGCCTGCGAGGATAACTTGGTAAGTTACTCAGTACCCACTATGCCAGACAGACGACGCGTCGGGCGGCACCGGGTCGCTACTTGGTGTTCAAATTCATCCCTCGTCTGCCGTTCATCGTGCTAGTTCGCGCAGTAGCTGAAGTCTTACTCTGCTGTTCCGTTTCACCTCTCGCACACGCTCTTCCGCCCCGATGTGACCTCTTGACGACCACTCAATAGCTCGTTCCTGTACGCTCATCGCGCCTCTCGACCACCTTGAATACGCCGCTTCGCTATTCAAATCACGACTTGGCCTCGGTGACTCTGCCGTTTCGTCCGTGCCGTGCTTCCCTTCCGTGTCAAGCCAAACCCGCGATCCCACATGCCTCTTGTATTTTGTGCTTGATTAGTGTTCAATTGTAATCGGCGTCGGCGGTGGAATGCCTTGCTTCCGGCCGAGTTTCCACAACTCGGTGCGTGCCACATGTTCTACACTTGCACTCATGCATGTTCATACTCATGCTCTCGCAGAGTGACCCTGTCCGACATGCGCTCAACCGCAGCCCCTCCAGTGCGACCACAGGAGTGTCGGGGCGTTATTGGCTCCGATTCGCTATGCCGCCGTCGCCGGTTGCGACGTCGCGTCCCCTTGCTTTCGCCTCGGTGCAAAAGCGTGTCCCCCGTCAGCGACACACCTAAGCTCGATCACTCTCGGTGCGACCCTGGGATGCTTGGGGGCTTGGGTACGCACAGCACTTGTCACCTGCCTCCCCACGCTCACGCGTCTCACAGAGATGTCCAGCGGATTTTGATGTCTGCACGGAGACCGCGCATACTGGCCGTCCTGTAGCTTGTCGATGTACACGACGCTGATCAAGACACGCGAAGCGGGATCGGGATTGATGAGAGGAAGGCGAGGAGGATTCTGGAGATGGACCCGACGTGGGTCGCGCTGGACAGCGCTGGGGGACGCGGAAAGGGCAAGGACGTTGCGCTACCCAGCCATCGGGAGGGCAAGGAGGTCGGCAAGGTATGTTATTGCGCCGGATGCTCATGTGCTGGACTGACTGGGCTGGGGAATCTAACACTGGGTTCAACATGCGATGGGATGGGTAGAAGGAGATCGTATTGGTCTCTTGGGTGGGTTGGACGCCCCGCTCACAGCGGTCATCAAGAAGACGAAGCTTGGGCTGGGCGCAACACTGTAATTCGCAACGCTCACATGTCTGTTGTAATAGCCTCTTGTGTTGGATGAATAGTATCCGTCGCAACCGTGACGTGCTTCTTGCGTACCAGTCGCTGTGAGGAAGGAGCTCACCGTAGTTTTGGTGGAAAGTACAATGGGTCGGTGGGGGGAAGTGACTGTCAGAGCGAGAGACACCAACCGCTTTTGCTGGAACAATAATGAAGTCTGTGCCGGAAGCGAATCACGTCGCGGAGACAATGTCGGCTGTTGTATTGTGCTCCTGCTTGGTTGGGTGGGCGTGATCGCGGCGAGAGCAAAACTCAGCGAAGATCGGATGCCGTGATTCGCCTTTTATGGTATCTGACATGTTTTCAATGTTGCTGTATGCTGTGCTTGGCGCGCCCTCTTGCATGAGGCAGGCCGCTGCTATGGTCGATTTACAGATCGTTATCTATCCCCTGTCTCCGTAGCGCTGCCCCATCCCCTTTCCCCCACCTCCATACCTATGTCCAACCAAGGCTGCCCGACTCCTGATACAGCCAGTGAAGGCTCGCACTCACCCCCGCTCTTCTCGTCACGCTCTCAGAGTTCCCAATTTGTTGGTGATGTCTCCCAAGATTCGCAGTTGACGCAGCCTGCCTCCCAGCCGCTGTCTCAGCTGCTTGAAGAGAATCCCGATCTCTGGGGCTATCTAGCTCCCCGTAATCCCGCCGTCAATCGACTAGATTTTTACAAGAACAAGCCCACATATTTGATTGGGAGGCATCCAAGAAGCGACTACGTCCTTACTGGACAAAAGATCAGTAAGTGGCAAGTGTGCCGCCGTCTCCGGTGAAAATTTTAACAGGCCTTCCCGGTACTCATTGGGGGCCAACATCTGGCAAACTTCCGGCTCCATCAGCCATGCATCACGCTCGTCGATGCATACAATGTTCTTGTGCGCTCTGTATAGTTTAGACAGATACCGTTCAATGTCCATATTTGTACATCTTGTTCTTCTGTCTCCACGATGATTGCGGTCCATGCGTAGATTGTATTGCTCACGAATGATACAGGCCATCGGCATTGTAAAATCAGCTGGGAACTGCATGGGGAGGGCATCTCAGCGGTAACAATCGTTGATACCTCGAGCAACGGTACTTTCGTACGTCAGCCCTTCCTTCGTACGGCCTTCACTTACTCGTGCTCAGATCAACCACGGACGCGTTGGTAAAGATCGCACAGCAGTTCTTCGCGACGGAAATGAGGTCGCCTTTGGAACGGCGCGGGAGCAATTCCAGAACGGCGGGACCGAGGACTACCGTACGTCGACCGAAAGAACACGCCTCGCACGTCGTGACCCATCCGCAGGATATATCTTCAAGTTTCTTGCAGACACACCGCGCCCGGGTGGTTTGCTGTCTGGGTACGAGCTGTGTTATGAGCTCGGTCATGGCCACTTCGGGCAAGTACACTATGCAATCCACCAGCGCACCGGCGATGCGTGCGCCGTCAAGATCGTCCCGCGCAACCACCTGCACGCGCCGCAGGGGTCGCGAAGCTGGGCGGTGCTCGAGCGCGAGATCAACATTCTGCGCGGGCTGCGCCATCCGAATATTTGCGAGTTCAAGGAGGCGATATATGAGGAGAATGCGATCAGTGAGTGCGTGGCGGATTGCCTCGTGACTTAACGTCAGAGCGTGCGCAGACATTGTGTTGGAATATGTCTCGGGCGGCAATCTGGATGCCTACATCGGAAACTCGGGATGCTTGGGTGAGTTCGATCGTCTACTCAGGAAATAAGTACCCCACGACTAAGTGCACTCTTTAAGAGGAGAGCGAGGCGCAGCGACTGACGTACCAGATCTGCGATGCCCTCGCCGTGCGTCCCTCTCGTCATACTATGCTCACTACCACTAACCCCTTTTAGTACGTGCACGCCAAGGGCATCGCACACCGCGACCTCAAGCCCGAGAACATCCTCTTGACCGCCTCGAACCCGGCGCAGATCAAGGTCGCCGACTTTGGGCTCGCGAAGGCCGTCACCTCGGTGTCGCAGTTGAACGTGCGTCCACACTTCCTAAAGCCGCTTCTCCAGACATGTGTTGACGGTCTCGCCCGACAGACCATGTGCGGCACGCCAGGATACATTGCGCCAGAGGTGGTGCTGCATCAGCATCTCGAGACTGCGTACGACTGCGTCATCGACAGCTGGAGCCTCGGTGTTGTCGTTTTCAACATGTACGGACCTTCCCTTTACTGCATTTGCATTTGCTTCGTCGCCCCGCTAACCCGATATGCGTGATGTAGGCTTACAGGCCGCATGCCCTTCCGCGAGCGCACCGAGCCCAGCGCGTACGCATCCGAGCCACAAGATCCCACCGACCCGTCCTCAATCGACTGGAGCCTCCTCTCAACGTACGGGGTGAGCGCCGACGGTGCGTCTCCCGAAGATCCTGCCCCATCTCGAGCGCTGACGTTCTTGCGGGGTGGCAGGCGTGCAGTTCGTCCGCAGGTTACTCGAGTCGCAGCCGCGGCACCGCATGAGTGCCGCCGACGCGCTCAGGCACCCGTGGCTTGCGTCGTACGCCCCCCATGCTGGTACTAGCCGCAGAGGCTCTCCCCCGGCGGCGACCACTTCTCGCATGGCATCTGGCGAGACGACCAAGATCAAGCCAGGCCCAGATCCGTCTCAGTAACAAGCCGACGCTGTATGCAAATAGGGCGGTGGTATGACTGACCCAGTAAAGTCGCGGGATCCTCTTGCTTGCTGTTTGGCCAGTAATTGCTTCCATATGCTACCTTTGAAGTGGATTATACTGGTTCTATCTATAACTCTGATCAGCATTCAAACAAACATCCCCTTGTATATCACATATTCCGTCTTGCTCGCGGCACCCGTATGGACTCGGATAGTCGCTGGATTGACTTCCATCATCGTTCGCATTCTGATTGCATATGCACTGCCCCGTATTGCTGAACCTGGAATGAATTATTATTGTCATGTTGCTCGTCATGGATACATTAGAGCAATAGTGAAGAGCGCCCGTACATTTGTCACGATTCGATCAGACTGGTGCAGTGTCCAGACAGAACTCGTCGTAATGACAGGATGTCTCTTTTAACGACTGGTAGAGATGCATCGCAGTGTGGTCATGTGTGAACGGAACTGGATTGGGCGACTTTGGTGCCTCCTGGACGTCTATCAGACTCCATCAGGAAGTAGCCTGGCAGCAAGCCTGTCGAGAAGGTGGCGCGACGACCCCGACACGTTGATGCTAGCAAGCGTGCACAGCTCGAATGGGGGCTCGAGCCGTGTCACTATGCAACATAAAACTGTCAGTGGCCTTCGCCCACCCGCAGGAAGCGGCTGCTCACTGCCAGAGCGCGGCAACATAGTATGCACAAACAAACTTCGAAGCGTTGCCATCGGAGTTCCCAGAATCAAGAAAGTGGCATCTACTCATCTGAAACATAGAAACATCAAAAAGATGCATTGTCCTTCCGTTCTCAGAACAAGTGCACAAAGTGCCTCATTCTGTGCAACGTCACGACCTGGTGCATCTACGTTTGGAGCGATCCTGTCACGAAGCAGAAGATCACAACTGTCCGAACATTAGGACCCACTGTTTCCGTAGGATAATGGTGAGTTTAATGCCAAAAGTCTACCTCAAGCCAGAGGATGATGTCGAGGAGCTGGGCGAGGTCAAATTTGGCTTTCGGCAGCTTGCAGGGCAGCGATCGAATGCAACCATGTATTCTTGTGCCGAGATGCCGACATTCTGTCACGAGATTGCGACGCGTCGCGTCTGTGGCTGCAGACCTCTGCCCGCCCATGCCTCCGCTTGATGCGCACCATGGAGTCCCCACTGAGAAAGTCGAAGACGGCTATCATTACGCATACTACAATGTATCTAATGTTGGTAATAGGGCGTTACAAAAAGTACCAGCTATGCGGCATGCTGATGAGTGGTGACTATGGACTTCTGACTTACACCAGGCTGCATGCCGGGCGTGACACGGACAATGTCCTCGCAAAGCGATGATATGATAATGTTCGGCATATTGTGACAATTGTACGATAAAGAGGATGGAGTCGATGGCGTGTTCCTTCGCCTATTAGGGGAATCGGTCCGTGCCACTCCGGGGAGGCCTTCTGGGCTCGATCGAAAACCAGTCCGATCCCGGTGCAGTATGAAAACAAAGGTTGGGAATACCGAATAATATCAGATAATTGAGAGCGCATACAGCAAACACACCATGGTGGGCCGTGCGCCGCTCTCGCCGAGTTGTGAAGTGGGGTTCTTGATGGGAGTGTGTGGCTGCGATGTGCCACAGAACATCATGCGAACCGTGCCATATGGCTCCTTCACGCTTGATAAGCCCCGTGAAGGAGTTTCTCCGAAATTCCACAGCCCTATAACAGGGCGAGGCCTGTTCCCGTGGGGGCGCTCACTTTATCTCCCGGACCAACATCTTCTGGCACCTGCCACAACTTGCGTCGACAACTTGAACTCCTTGCAACTTCAATGCTCAGCCTATCCCCCGATTGGACTCTTTTCGAGCCTCCGAGCACGACGTTCCAGTTCGACATTCCGAACAGCCACGACGAGCTCTTGGCACTATTGGACGCAGAGCAGAGAGCTATCCTGGAGCACGATCTGTTCAATACGCACGTAGAAACGAATATCATGTCTTCAGTGTTCGGGAACTCAAGCGAATCTACGATCACGGAGGCGGTGAGTCTATAGACTATCGATCAAGCTCTTGACTCACATCACGTACGGCTTCCAGCTGCCGTCGAACGTCCCGACGCATCAGACCATCCTATCTACCTCCATGTACAGTGTTAGCGTTGTCCACACACCAGCCGGCGCGTCAACCATAGCATCCAATGCCGTCTTCCCGCCATCCCTCTATGATGGCGAAGCCTCGCATGCACTGTCACGCGATCTGCCGTTGTTTAGCCCGCATAACATCTGGGATCACAGCATCATATCGCCCACAAACATCCAGTCGGATATCGGCAACGAGCTCGAGTTCCCGGCGCAGACCTACGACGGCGACGAGCTGCTCGTTTCATCCTTTCCTGGCCCTAACAGCCCAACTCAACACGGGCATATCAGGACGCTCACCGTGCTCAGCTTTGATCGCTCACTACAGTCTTATGACAGTGCGTCGGATGGATCCAGCGACGGCTTTGGCGCGCCCGATACCTATCATAGCGCGATTCATCCAGTCAGCGAAGGGGTATATGGCGACTACCAGGATGAGATATACCCGTCTCACAACACCCATTACTTGATGGGCGAACCTCTTGCGTCAGATTATTCCTCGTCTGGCAGACATGTCCACAACGATGGAGGCATTGCCGACATCCTTCTGATCGGAGGAGCAAGATGGACAAGCACTGAAGGCTATTCGGACTCAGCACATCAAATGATTTCCAATAGTGAGCTAGTCTCCCGCGAATCAAGTCCACAGTGCTAACAGATCACGCTCTGTACAGACCAAAGCACAACAGAAAATGCACCACACGTCGAGTGTCAGCAACTGCTGCATGACTCCCTACGCATGGTCAGTTCCGCCCGCGTTCTGGTCTGTAGATGCACTGATCGATATAAATTGTAGGACGCACCCGAGCAAGCACAAGGACCACACATTCATTATCAACAGCCCGTCCAACCTGACCTGCGGTATGCCGCGATGGACTACGGAGCACAGTGGGAAGGTATGCAGCAATCGAGTCCATTCGAAAAGAATGTGTGCTGAGTTACTTGCAGCCCGATCTGTCTCGTCTAGAGAGCTGAGCCTCGTACCAGAGCCGGTGCGACTTGTATTCATGCCGAATGTGGCGAGTATGGGAGGGCAGCAAGATAGTACGGTGAACAACATGGTTCCATCGGAGACTGCATTAGGAAAGAGGCGGGCAGCGATTGAACAGGAGTTGGACGATGACGCAGCGCATGTCAAACGCATGAGGTATGACTCGTACGACGACGGTGCTGCATCGACGAGTAATACCGACCACATTGATGACGGTACGCGTCGAAAGCGGCTATTCACCAACGTCGAGCTGCACTGACGAAGCTAGTCAGATCTCACAGCAATGTGGTCGCAAGACAACTTCGAAGCGTTTTTGGCGTCCCTTGCCTTTGACGCGGATGAAAGTAACAACTCACCCGGAACGTCCGTCGACAGCGAAGCATCGTCCAGCACTTCTGCGACGACACCAGAGAACCAGGGCCATCTAGAGCACTCCATCGAGGATGGCGTCCCGATCGCGATGAGTCAGTACGAGCTAGGAGTCGACAGGCCAGACGAGCAATGGTTGCCCGAGTCCAATAGCAAGGTCATCCTCTTCCTCGCATGCACTAGATGCTATGGCCGCAGGATTGGATGTAGTGAGTGGGATATCAACGGCTGCAGGTGAGTAGCATACTTTTATCTTCATAGAGCTGTACGAAAGACGCACCTCTATCAACGCGGGATCCAATTCGGCTGTGTTTTCTTCCTTCATGTTTACCTTTCCGGACAAGAATAGACGCTGACCTTTCTTCAGGCAGTGCAGGGAGAGCAACCAAGTGTGCGTGGAGCGACACGGCGATCCTATCGTGAAGGCGCAATTGGCGTGTCTGCAATGTCGCAAGGAAAAGGCAAAGTGTGTCAACCAGATATCGATCACCGAAAACCGGAGCGTCTGCGAGTAAGTGCAATAAATCCATGATATCCAACGTCATATGGCAACCGTACCTAGCATTCTATGATCCCGACGTCCTCATGATGCTTGTCGTATCTCGCTCTCACGAGTCTCATCCATCTACCCTAATCCAAATCTTGTCCATGGCGCTGATATTGTTCTGATCTCAGCAGGTGCAAAAGGAAGAATGGATCCTGTTGCATGTACCGTGTTGAAGTGAAGACGTACAGGGAAGACCAAGAACAGTGACTCGCCGGCACCGGTACTAAATATGAGACAATATGGTGATTGGACGAGCCATCCATCGGCAGGAGTCGCTTATATGAGACGCACCATGTAGTTTGTAAATTAGAATGGCGGAAGACCTGGCAGTTCATCCTCGACACGTGCGAAGCTGATTGGGGCGAGCCTTCTTCAGATGGTGGGGGCTGGTCACTGTGTAAACAGCTGTTTAGTGTTCCGACACCTTTGCACGCAGTCTTCTGTTTACGTTCTCGGAAGTATGACCGTTGACTGCAGTTCGCAGTAGTGGTACTCCTTGCAAAGATGTTGAGATATCCAGGAATACTGGACGCTGGCTGCTGCAACGCGCAAAGAAAATGCTAGGATGCTTCTTAATGAGCAGAGCCAGATTTCAGAGAAGGAATTTCTGCCTTGTCGATTGAAAAAGAGAGTGCTGGCCCAGCGAAAACACTTCCGAGGAGTCCGGACCGGGACTTGCCGCAGCCATGCACTACTGGTCACGAGACCGCGACGAGTAGAAACTTGATACTTGATCCCAAGGCCGCGTTTATATTGGCAGCCTGAGTCGCGGTCCCGTTCATGGCATGACATCATTCGAGCGTACCAGACGATTATACGACTCGATCGTAGCACTACTGTTCGAGACACTCAATATCCAGGGTCTTCTATGGATATAGGCCGGGACAACGGTCGTAATGCTCGGAGAGCTTTGATTGGGTTCCCTTGGAGGATCATCGATTGCTATGCAGTCTAGACCATTCAAGTGCATCCAATACATCCAAAATTCCAAGATCGTCTGGAAAGTCGCTTGAATTATACGGAACAGACGTCCCTATGGAATCAAACAAGCAAAGCCGCACTATGCATTTGCTACCGGACGACTGGGTGTGTCCAAGGCTCAAGAAGCCTGCAGACGGGACATCAGAGAACTACCGCTACCGACACAAGCATGTGTTCCGTTTATGGTCTTTATTGAACTTATAAAGAGCGCGAGGCGACGGTCTCGCTCCTTTGCCTGTTAAGCAGATCGGATCGTGCCATTCCGGAGAACACGTGTGAAATCAAACGAACGACTAATATCGTCTCATCGATCCGAGAGGGACTGTAGCCACCGGTCTATCGGATGGAAATCCCTGAGCGACAATGTAAGGGGGGGAAAGCCCAAAAGTGTGCTGCGCACCGTCCTCTACGTGGGGGACAATAAGAAGCGACATTCTGGGTATGGTTCGTGGCTGCGATGCGCTTCAGGTAGCATGAATCAGGCCACGGGGCCCTAATGCCTTCTTCGCTTGATGGATCCTCGCCAGGAAGTTCTCCGGATCGCCGCAGGCTTATATTAGAGCGAGAATTTACTCTGTGGCGCGTTCAATGTTGTCCACTCTCACCTCTGTTCGATTGACATGACTCTTCATGCACATCAATCAATTCCGATGTTCATCATATCACGTTTTCCCGCGCCGAGAAAACGAAGACGAGCTGTCGCTGAGGCGGGATGTGGTGGGAATAGTGCAGGAATTTGGGGAGATGCTCGAGGCGCAGATCACATTCTTGACTGCCACTGCGCGCTCGACCGACTCTCCAACTGTGGAATAGGGGAGACTATGCGAGCCCGAGTTCCTGGCGGGGTCCTACAACACCGAAGAGCAGGGAATATCGCTCGGCGTGGGCTCGTAGAGCCCTCACTAGTTCGACACCGATACAACCGAGAACGCAACCGACATCATGTCTGCCATATCCAAATTCGATCCCTTGATGGAGTTCTGTGAGACGGTTTTCAATAGTGCATCAGCATGTTTTCTTGCTCAGGCGAAGATCAAGCTAACAGATCACGCTGTCTACAGACCATACCACAAACATAAATGCACCGCGTTCAGATATGAGAAATTGCTTCACAACTCTCTACACGCGGTCAATTTCGTCTGCGTTGTGGTTTGTAGACTTGGTGATTGATGCCAACTCTAGGGCGCAGCAGACCATATATCTGAGCTGGGACAGGTCGCTCAGCCTTGCCTATAGTGCGTAGGAACACCGAGTAACGCCCTCTCATTATCAGCGCATGCGCACAAAGCAACTCATCCTGTGCATTGCGCAACGTCCTGGCCGGATGAATCGCGTCTAGAGCGGGCCCGTTGTGGGGATACAGCTGTCTGCCTGGGAGTACCCATTATTTGAGAGGATGACGGCGAATCCAATACCGAAAAGATTACCTCAAGTCGGTGAATGATATATAGGAGCCGGGTGAGATCAAGAGCTTGTCAGCAGGTTGTCGTCGACTCATGCAGTCACATTCTAACTTTCAACGTAACTTTTGCATTCCTGTGCCGGGATGCCGAATGCTGTGTCACGAGATCGCGACGCGTCCGTGGGCGCTTCGAGGCGGCGCGTCTGGTGGCTGTGAACTTCCGCTCGTCCATGTTGGCCTCTATTTGATATGCACCATGGAGCCCTCATCAAGGAAGAGATCCAGAACGCTTATTATCATGCGCACCTTAAGGTAGCTTATGCTGAAGTGATGAGGCCGTACAGGAAGCAAGAGCTACGCGACATGCTGATTGTGGCTATGAAATTCTGACTTGCAGTAGGCCCCATGCCAGGCATGACATGGACAATGTCTTCATATAGCCCTGGCATAAGACCGTTCAGCATTTTCTCAATTGGACGCTGAAATGGGCTGGAGATCATGGCTTACTCCTTCGCCTGACATTGGGCGAATTGGTCCGTGCCACTCCGCTTACGCCTTCCGGGCTGCGAGCATCGAGTGAACACCAGTCCGATTCTGGTGCTACATGAATCACACAAACTATGGATGCTGGGTGACATCATATAACTGGGAGAGTATCCAACATAGACATCACGATGAGCTGTGCGCTGCCGACGCGAAATGGGGTCCTTGATGCGGGCCACAGACCATCACGAGCCGGGCCATATGGCCCTTCACGCTTGAAAGCCCCCGTGAAGGAATTTATCCGGGATTCAGCAGCCCTATATTAGAGCGGGGCCTGTTCCCGCGGATGGCTGACTCGATCCCCCGCACCAACGTCTTCTGACGCCTGCCACATCTTGCGTCGACCACTCGAATTTCTTGCACCTTCAATGTTAAGCCTATTCCTCGATCGGACTCTCCATGGGGTGTACCCTCCAAGCACGGAATTCCAGTACGATAACCCGAAGAGCCACGACAAGCTCTTGACAAAATTGGACGCAGAGCAGAGAGCTATCGTGTAGCGCGACGTGTTTGATACGCACCTCGAAATGACTATCATGCCTTCAGTGTTCGAGCATTCGAATGACTCCTCGACCATGGAAGTGAGTCTATAGACGATAGATCAAGCTCTCGGCTCACATGGACGGCTTCCAGCTATCGTCGAATGTCCCGACGCGCCTAGGACCCATCCCATCTACCTCCACGTACAGTGTTAACGTTAGCTACGCACCTGCGGACGCCTCAGCCATATCATCCAATGCCGCCTCCCAGTCATCCTTCTATACCCTGTCGCCTGGCCTGCCGTCGTCCAGCTCCAATCACTTCTGGGATCACGGCATCCTATTCCGCTCGCCACAACCACATATCAGTACTTCAAATGGATCGAGCAACGCCTTTACCGCACCGGACGCGTATCATGGTGTGATTCATCCTGTCAACGAAGGAGTATATGACGATTACCAGGATGGTGCGTACCCGTCTCCCGACACCCCTTCCATGATGAATGATGAACTTCTTGCACCAGACTACTCCTCACCTGGCGGACTCGTCCACGGCAATTTAAGTATCGTCGACGTCCCTCGAATCGAAGCGGCAAGATGGACAGGTGGTGAAGGCCATCCCGGCTTCTCAGCACGTCAAATGGTTCATAACAGTGCGTCAGTCTCCATTGAATGGAGTCCACAAAGCTAACAGTTCACGCTTTATACAGACCACAGTACAATCAGATATGCACCACACGCCGAGCATGAGCAACTGCTACATGACTTTCTCCGCATGGTCAGTTCTGCCTGCAATCTGGTCTGTAGATGCGCTGATCAATGTAAGTGCCAGGACGCACTCGAGCAGGCACAGGGGCCGCGGGTTCATTACCAACAGCCCGTCCAGCCTGACCTACGGTACGCCACAGCGGCCTTCCGAGTCCCATGGCAAGGTATGCAGCCACCGAGTTCACATTGAGAAAATGCGTGCTGATTTACCTGTAGCTCCGTCTTACTCGTCTGGAGAGTTGAGCCTCTTCCCAAAGCCGTTGCGACCCCCATTCACGCCAAATGTGGACAGTACACAAGGCGACTTTGAAGCGGGTTTGGCATCCCTGGACTTTGATGCAAATGACAACTCACCGGGAGCGTGCACGAACACTGATGCGCCATCCACCACTCTTGCGACGATACCGGAAGACCGGTACAATCTAGAGCACTCCGCCGAGGATGGGGTCCCGATCATGCTCAGTGAATACGAACTAAGCGTCGATCCATTCGAAGGTACGCTGCAGCGAACTCTGCTCGAAGACATAGCGCTGAGCCACTCGCAGACCAATCTGGCCCATCTAGAGCACCTCGTCTCGCTCCAGAGCGTCTGGGACCGTCATTCGGGCTGAGTGAGATGGCAGGTCAGTGGGAAGTTAGCACGCATCCCGAGACAGTGCTCTCGGCGACTGTTCTCGGAAAGAGACGGGCAGAGAACGAGTGGGAGGATGACGACTTCGCGCAAGTCAAACGCGCGAGGTACGACCTGTCCACCGATGGTCCATCAATGACCGAAACGGACCAAGGTGTGTGTCGACGATAGCTCTTGATCCACGCTGTGCATTGACGACGTCAACCAGCCTCCATAGAGGCACAATTTGACACCGAAGCATTACTGGCATTCATCAACTCGAATGCAATCGAAATTGGAGACTCGCCTGGAGCATCATCCGCCGACTACACCGATTACGCCGCGTTGTTCAACATTGTTCCGCTCACTCCGACGACCCAAAACGATGCTGAGGACATCGCCGATGATGCCGCAGAGGATGCTGTCCACGGTGCTGTCGATGCTGCTGCAGAGGATGCCACCGATGATGCTGTCGATGATGCTGGCCCCGTACTGATGAGTCAGTACAAACTAGGTGTCGATCTTGCAGAAACCTCGCAGACACCTGCGAGAGACAGCCAAATCGTCCTCTTTTCGGCATGTACTGGTTGTCACGACAGCAAAGTAAGATGCCAGGAATGGACTCTTGAAGGATGCCTGTGAGTGTCTTCCTTGATCTCTATACGGCTATACGGAAGACACACGCTGCATCGGCCACGGACGTGTGCCGAATTGGCCGGGTCGCTCCCCACACCATTCTAAAGCGGATGCTAACCCCTCGCGATTACAGGAAATGTAGGATGAATCACAAGCCGTGCGTGCCGCGGCCCAATGTGCCAATCGTCAAGGCAGAGCGAGCATGTGTGCACTGCCGCATGAGCAAGCATAGATGTTCGAACCAGATCTTGGACGACGGGAGGCGGACCATCTGCGTGTGAGTGAATCATCCAGGAACTTGTAATCCCATGAGGGGGATGGATCAAAGACCGAATGCTCTCGATATCCTCGTAGCGTTGTGGTAGCTCGTTACTGCCCATCCTCCGTCATGCTGGAGCACCGAGCTGACATTGCCTCTCTTTCAGTAGATGCAAGAATGGTAGAGGAAGGTGTTGCATCTACTTACCTGGAAAGTAACAAGACGTATGAAGAAGACTAGACCAGCCGGCGGGAACCGCGACTCGCCGGAAGCGGCAGGTGTAGAATGGAGTAGCGGGCTAACAAGTGGATAGTTAGTGATAGTTTGGATTTGAAGAGCCCGTCTAGTTTCAATAGTGGATTCGTCCGTGAAGTGTTGTTCTCAGTGCGACATTCTGATTGTGCGAGCATATAAGAGCGTGCGCTCCTCGAAAGACTGGATCTTGGCCGCTGCACAAGAATCAATCAGAATGAAAGCGGGACGCCTATCGAATTCCAGACTGGATCCTTAAGACAGCGGATCGTCGGAGCTGCCGCCCAGCAGTGCGAAGTGGTGTGCTGGCAGCGTTAGACACTTGAAGAAGAAATTCTGCTGAGCTCGGGACTTGCCGCGCCGCAAATATCACACTGCATCTATGTTTCCTCAGGACCTCAACGCCCTTGAGCATGTCCATCCTGACGCACTTTCTGGACTATTGACCGCCCTGATAATCATGGGCAGAGTGCATCTGCAATCTCCATCGCTGACACCACCGCGGTGCAGTAACACGAAGCATTCCTCTTATTCATCTTGCCGCGTGAGTATGTATGCCAATGAATTTCCGCAGAGCTACATAGAGTATCATGCTATCGTAAAGGAGGATGAATAACTTTGTGCTGCTGCGGATATGTGACTTCTCTGTGTTGCGTCGTGTTAACTAGCTGGTGGCTTACTCGATCATTTCTATTTCAGCGGCACTATGTAGGTCAAAGCTCACCGCAACGCATGCTCGTGAAGATGTGTTCATAATCCACCAATGTATTGTTTGTTGGTAACTGTGCTTCATAATACCTATTACTCTTCCTGACGTTGTACTGGCCAGCTTCCTATGCGTGTGATTTCTTCGCCTTGCATAGCGCATTATCCGCCAAACATTCATACATCACCTCTCCATTTCTGTAGGTCGCTCCTTGTACAGGGCTCGTGCCGAGCTCGAGTAAATCAAGGGCATACACGTGGCACTAAGTGGTCAGTTCGTCTAACAGGACCGTTTCTTCTACTCACCGGAAACAGTACACGAGCTCCTCTGCAACTAAGGATTCTTACACCGAGATATCAGCGTCCGCAATGACACTTTCCTCGGACAGCGACCGTCAAGCGGGTGTAGAAGGTTCTCCGATGGAGCTCGAATCTCCTCGCTACAGTGGTCTCGCGATTGAATAACGATATCGGCACTAGCGTATACCCGCACAGGCCAGGCGCCGAACCCAGATGTCGAGGCGATGGACTTGAACTGCAACGCAGAGACCACCAAACACGCCGTCCCCCCGAAACTGACGCACTCTTGCTATCTGATTGCGTTGCTGAGCTCTACATAGGCACCGGTAGTAGGCGTGTGTTCAGTATACTTCAGGGCCAATGGTTAGAATGCCACTAACACCCCTCGCGAAGTATGATTAAGTCTTTCCAATTTGACATTCAATGGCTAGCTACCTGGAGCAAGTCTATGAAGCGTAGCTGGGACCGTGCTGCCGGGTCCCCCGTCCCGTTCACGACTATGAAGGCGTAGTGCTCGTAAGAGTGCTGAATAGACATGTTGCTATCATATCATCTCGGAGATACGAGTCAATCCGCCCAATGATTCACGATAGGCTCACAAAATTGTCGCCTGTAATATCAGGCCCTTGAACTGTCGTGAGGGAGAAACGTCAATCCATATTCTTTCATAATAAAGGTGTACACGTGGAGATATGAGAATACGAACTGCTTTGTACAAACGAACGGTGGCAAGCGGCAGAATGTGAACAGGGACGGTAGATATCATGGGGGATAGCACACGGGTTCAGGGAGATATAGGGACATTAAGGTGGTCAAAGGGCCTGGACATGCAAGCTCAAGAAGACAGCCCAAGATGAGAGTGGAGACGAGACCAGCATCGCGCTTATTGCCATTGATTCTTGTCCCAGGCCGGGTCCTGAAGGAAAGCGCATAATACTTTGCTTCCAGTCTGTGATAAGACATAAGTTTTCCAAAGACTAGGGATGGATAGACCGGCCACGCACCTGCAACAAAGGATGCCCCGCAACGATCGTCAAAAAGCGCTCCAGACCCTCCCTCCGTGCTTCGATGACCTCTTCTGAGAAACGGTTGGTGAAGACTTTCCCCGGGAGGGGCGGGATGTTCACACGCGTAGATTCGCGTTCAAGGATATCGCGGAACGCTTCGAAGTCAGAGTAGCGCCGCCGTACCGAAGAATGGCGTAATTTGAAGGCAGGGATGTTTGTCTTGAGACTGCTGTGAGAATTGGCTAGCCGGCAAAGCCAGGAGGAGGTCGCACCTTGCACACAATCTCGTAATCTGTGTACATCTTCCGTCCGAAGCCTATACCACGGTAGCCGTGTCAACCAGATACGGCACGAGCGGGAACGTGGGCACGTACCATGTGTCTGCGGGTTGCGGACCTCGATCTCCAAAAAGCTCTCCGGCACACTGTACATCTCCTCAATCTGCAAGGAATACTCAAGCATGGCTCTAGGATGAGCAGCTGGTGCAGGCTCACTTACCGTCTGCTCGCGGCCCCCGAGGCGCGGCTCATCAAAGACGCTGCTGCGCGCGAACGGCGAGACTGTCGTCATGGTCGTGTCTCCTGTCGGTGTTGGCGCGGGCGGCGGTGATGGTGGTAGATGATGAAGAAAAGAAAGGAAATGGCGAGGTCGGCCAGAACAGAGCTCCGGCCCACGGGACGCCAATCATGACTGCATTATGAATAGGCGCCCATCAAGCCCCGTGGGAGCGCCCTGCCACAAGCTGCGCACGTCTGCAAACTTACTGCGGCCACTCAGATGCAGAGAAAAAAGGTTTAGCATTGGAAAATGGGATGACATATGCAAGAATGGAACATAGACAAGAACGTAGATACATGTGATGCTGGTGAACCAAGAACGGTCCCAGTCCGAGCACATACTCAAGCAGCCAAGGTTTTCAAGACAGATAGCGGACACGTAAATAACAGTGCGGCACACACGAGCATAGATATCCGGCAAATCAAGCACGGTAGATTTCTTGGGATACATTGTCCTATAGAAAACCAGCGTCAGAAGAGGTCTGGATTCTCGGGCAGAAGAACGACTCACTTCAAGCACGCGGAGGCATGCTATACCGTCTATCATCACCGGGTCGCCCATACCCGCCCCTCCCATACGACGGAGGCGACCGTGGTGGGGGCATCCGCGCCATTGGTTCCCTCCTCTCATACCCATACCCGCCGACATCCGGCGCCCTCTCCCTGTCCACATACTCCCGATCTCGGGGAGGGGCACCTGTCCCGTACGGCGCACCCGCCGGAGTAGGCCGGTTATCGTAATATGCCCCTCCGCCGCCAGCAGGCGGCGGTGTGCGCATGCGGGGCGCGTAGTCGCCAGGTGGGCCTCCGCGCGGCGGCTCGGCCGCCACAGGCGCGGGCGGGTAGTACCCCGAGGGTCCTCCGTACGTGTCATCACGCGCCCGCTTGACTGGGGGGCGCATGTCGTCGACGGGAGGCCCACCACGACGAACAGGGCTCGGGCTCCTCGGGCGCACACGCGAGAACGTAGGTACCGGCGGGCTTGCGTCGACGGGCGGGTACCGCGGACGGTCACGGTCGCGGTCGAGCTCGCGGGGGTAGCCACGATCGTCGGCCGGGTACGCATCGCTCAGCCTCGCGCCGAGCGAGCGCTGCTCGAACGGGCGGGCGTGCGCGGCCGGCGGCTCCGGCGCGGCAAACGTACCCGAGACCCGCCGCTCGCGCTCCTCACGCGTCTCCCAGCCGTGAGGCGGGCCCGCCTCGCGCTCGGGGTAGCGCGTGTCGCGGTCGCAGTCTCGCGCGCCCGCGGTGGACGGGCGCTCCCAGCTGCGGTCCCACTCTGTGTCATAGCGGCGCTCGTCGGGGCGCCAGTCGCGGTTAAACGAATGTGAGTCGACAGGCGGGCGGCGGGGCTCCTCGGCGTAGGTGTCGTTGGGCACCCACCCACGCTCGGTGCGCGCGGGATACGAGTCGGGCGGGGGCGGGGGAGGCGAGGGGCGACGATAGGGAGGACGGCTCTCGGCGAAACGGGTTGCGGGGGGGTCGACGTCCATCATGTCTGATCGACGGTCCGTGAATCGGTCTGGCTCAGGGCGGTACGGTACACGATCACGCGGGGGCTCCCCGGTAGGACGAAAGTCGCGATCACGAATGTCGGCGCGGACAGGAGAGTGCGATGGCTTGTATGGAGGACGGGACGAGTCTCGCGCTACAGAAGCTGCGCGAGCAGGAATGAATGGTCCGGGGCGGGGCCCACGCTCACTATGCACAGGCGAGGGAGGGCGCATGAAGCGATCCGAGACAGACGGGCGTCCGTGATCGTCAGGGCGGCCGGTGCGATCAGCCGGAGGGGGCAGGCGAGCAGGCTCAGCAAGGAGAATGCTGCGGTCGTCGGCGGGTCCGGGTCCAAGGGTTGGTCGAGCACCACGATCAGACACAGAGGGAGGCAGAGCAGAAGGCGGCGGTCGGGCCAGGCGGTCATCACCAGACGGTGGGCCAGAGTGTGTTGTTCGCTCATCTGCAGCAGGCGGATGTAACAACCGTTCTTCCAGAGTGGGCGGAGGACGCGACAGACGTTCCTCGAGCGTTGGAGGATGCGCATGGCGATCATCCGGTCTACCAGCGGATACAGGAGGATGACCGAGTCGTTCTTGCAGCGTGGGCGGAACCCGACTAATTCTTTCTTCCAGAGGAACAGCTGCACGAGGAGGCCTATCTTCCGGAGGGCGAGCACCGCGTTCTTCTAAAACAGGAGGCGGTCGCACAGGAGCAGTCTCTGCAGATGGACCAGTAGCAGGGCGAGCAGCACGGTCTTCAGATGGAGGTATCGGCGCACGACGGACGTCAATGGTTGGTCTAGTCTGACGATCTGCAGTTGGTGGAGGTGGCCGACGGTCATCAAATGGAGGGCGACGGTCATCAACAGGTGGCCGACGGTCATCAAGAAGAGGCTGGCGGTCTTCCATGGGTGGAGGTCGAGCTCTATCTAGGTTGGCAGGTATGGGAAGCGGAGGAGCACGCCGTTCATCGGCGGGTCGTACCTGTCGATCAGCAGGAACTGGTGAAGGAGGGATTAGACGCCTCTCTTCGCCAGGTCGTATCGACCTATCTCCAGATGCAGTAGCAGACAAAGGTCCAGGCGGCGAGCGCCGCTCTTCAGGTCTGAGCGGCCTATCTCCACTTGGCGGCAGAGGCGCGGGTGGACGGCGATCGTCGAGTAGCGGGCGTACGGGACGATCTCCAGCAGAGGAAGCGGGAGGCGGTCCAGGGGCCCTGCGATCTTCGACAGCAGGCGGGCGGCGATCCTCAGGCGGCGGAGGGCGCGCAGTCACACGGTCAGCGTTAGCTACAGGAGAAGGAGGGACACGTCGGTCTTCAGACGGTCTCATCTGACGGTCGCTGGAGCTCAGTGGAGGTTGAGCAGGGCCGCGGCGGTCTTCCAGTATCGGCGGCCGCAACGGTCTCTCGTCTGCAGCGGGAGGCGGCACTGGGCGGCGGTCATCTAGCACTGGAGGCCGTGGCGGTCTCTCGTCTGCAGCCGGCGGCGGCATTGGACGGCGGTCATCAACAGGGGCCCTAGTTGGGCTTGAGTCTGGGGGCGTCCTGTGCAGGGGCCTATCTCGATCCTCAGCAGAGCGCGGGGGCGGGCCCCGGTCCTCCGGTGGGGAGCGTACGTCGGGCCCTTTGGGATCATACTTGCGTCCGTTGTCGTACCGTGAGTCGTAGTGCCGCGAGTCAGGCAGGGGCAGACCACGTCTGTCAAATGGCCGTGGTCGTTCATCTCGCCGCTCATCGCGGAACCGGTCATAGTTCCCCCTTGGATCACGCCGGTCCCGCTCTCGCTCCCAATCCCTGTCCCTATCTCGATCGCGCTCCCGCTCCTTCTCCCTGTCATAGAACCCGCGCCGCTCATAGTTGTTGCCGAGGCCGTTCCCGTTGTGATGACCGATGCCGTTACCGTTGCCGTAGCGGGGCTTGTCGTCTTGCCCATTGCGGTACCAGTCACGAGGACGCACTTCATCTCTAGAGTCGGATACAGAGGACTTGGCTGGGGAAATCTCTCCTGGTTGCCTCGCTGCTTGCACATGGTTTTGTACAGGAGACCTCTCAGAGAGCGGATGTACTGCACTAAGCGGCTCCTGCTTCACTACAGGTGGGGGCTGTCTTGCACTGCTAGGCTGAGCAGAGTCGGGATGAGGTGGCCGCTGAGAGCTATCCGGGACTCCAGAGGGGGCAGACGGCTTGCCATCCATAGCCGGGGGTTGTGCGGACTGAGGTTGCACAGCAGAGGCAGGTGCAGGGGCGGGGCCAGACGCGCTGATATGTCGCTGGGCGCTCTCATCAAACCTAGATATCCTCGGCGGTACAGCGGATGCCACGCTGGCATTCTGTGAGGGGAGGAATGCAATGTTAGCAGGATACGGCATGATAGCAGGACTCGAGGCAGGCAGCACATTGGGAGGCGGTTGCGGTTCGCTTACTGCAGATGGGACGGAGGGCTTCTTGGGGCCCTCCCTGGCTTCACTTGGCTGCGGTGCTCCGCGCACTCCAGATACAGCTGATCCATTGGTGGCGGCGGCGGGGGCAGCAGAAGGAAGTTCATTGCGCAGCTTAGAGGTGTCGAAGCGGTCTTGCACTTGCTGTGGAGGCTCAGAGGGCGGTTGCACGGGAGCCTGAGCTGGAGCAGACTGGGGACCTAGGTAGAGATTCGCAAGAGCAAGGGGCTGAGGGACGGCGCGGAAGAACTCGTGCTGGCCGTTCTTTATCTGCTGCTTGAGCTTCTCGAGTACCTCCAAATCGCTCTGGCCAGGCGGAAGACTCGGATTAGGGGCGATCGACTGGTGCTGGTGCTGTTGCGGTGGCGGTGGCTGGTGGAAGAACTGCTGAGGTGGCGGGCCCATGGGCGGATGTTGCGGCCCAAAGGTCGGGCCAGACATGGGTTGTATATAGCCAACGTTGTTGTACGGGAACGGTGCAAAGCCCGGATTGACGTTCATGGCGAAACCAGGAGGAGGCATGTTGGGAGGGTTGCCGGGGCCGGAAGCGATCGAGAAAGGCGAGGACATGATACTGCCGGCAGGCTCCTCCGTGGGCGTGGGGATCAAAAATGAACTCTCGGGACCCTCTGTGAGTGTTGTCACTGTCCGTTCACGGTTGATAGCATTGTTGCGGCCCTTGCGCTTCTTGTTTTGCCTTGTCGCCATCTGGTCCAATCGCCATTTATTAGAATCCCAACACACTTTTCGATGCAGACCGATCCTGATACCGACCCACGAGCCACGCCCTAGCTTCGACCGTCCCAGCGATCTCGGTGCAGACGAACTCGGAGAGAACAAATCCAAAGCTCGAAGCGGCAAACAAGGTCGAGATACGAGACAAGAAGCTGCGTTGACGTGGAATTTTGGGCTCTCGCTCTTCAGTGGCTGATACTATCAGCACGTTTGTCCGTCACGCGCGTCCTCCTCATCGACGCAGCTTACTACACGGATGTACCCAACTAGCAGCTGTGCCCTCCAGCCCGTCTGGCGGTGCGAGGACAGTGCGAATGACCTCTAAATCTGCGCTTATTCACAGTTGACCCTCTGCAGGAAACGCGTTTCGGAGGCCGTTGTTTGTTCCCCACAAACATTACTCAATTCGGCAACGAGCATTCCAATTCGCAAGCACCCATGCCGACCTCTCCAAGTCCTCGAATATCTCCACCAGGCTGTATGCAGTCCGCACATGTATCCGTCGTGCAGAAATCCATGTTCTCGGTGTCTGAAATCACCTCGACCTTGAGCTGGGACTGCCTTGACCACCTTGTCGCTGTGGCCTGCCGTGGCGCACGATCAGGTCGTCGGTGCGGCGAGACACGTAAACTAATCCACCGATTGGACGAGAAGACGTAGTCTTCACCGTATTCACGCGAGACTCGACATGACGGAATGCCGATTTGTCGTAAACGTGTAGCTACCCGTTGTCTTCCCGCCTACGTTCCCGGCGGGCCGTAGTAATAGATCCCACACATGTCCCTCCATCCCCCATGACTGTGGAATACACGTTTGACGATCCATACAAATGTAGACGTCGTCCCCTCGTAAAAATAGCCCGAGGGATGTCGTCGCTTCGTAATAATAGCCTAAGGATGGGCGACAGGTACAATCACTCTAGTTGTACATGAAAAGATAGAGAAAGACAGCTTGTCTAGATTCCGCAGCCACCGGCTAGCCAATTTCCACTTGACGACGGGAAGAAAGAGGCTGATCCGAACCGCGCTGAGCGCGGTGCCGACTCGGGCGCGGGGTGACCGGTGATGGACAGCCGCCTCCGTGATCAGACACGCCAGCGATAGCGACATCCCCCGACCCCCTCGACGAGGAGGTCGGTGTCCACAGGGATACAGACACACGATATTTTGCAGCGATGGGAGGGCTGGTAACACGCAGAGAGCATGCGCGAGGGAGGATAGGAGCCGCCGCGGGGATGGTACGTACGCGAAGTACAAGGAAGCCGAGCAGGCGCCGAGTCGGAGCGTGAAACGTGTAAGGCGACATCTAGAAGGGCGTTCTCGGCTGGTGTCATAATTTAAACTCCGATGGGCGGCGCGTCAATGGAAGAGTGAGGTGGCTGGCATGAGCTGGTGTGGTTGCCGCTATCGACGAGGCCGAGGCTGGCAACTTGCCAGAGACTGCCAGCGACGACGACGACGACCGTGCGCCCGCTGCTTGCGGCGCCCTTCCCGATAACACACCATCCCGCCCACTCCTTTGCTTATTCTGCCGGTTTGTGCCTCCTAGCCCCCCCGCGGTCGAACAATGCTTCGTTTGACCTCTGACCACTTCCCAGTCTGTGAGTTCCGCACCACCACCGTCCCCTGTCCCGCGCTGACATTTTGCTTCCGCCCCTCAGTTGTACCGTTCGGGGTCATTGGGTACGTCCTTCTTACCCCCCACGACTCGCCAGCTAACCTGTTCGCAGTTTCTACCGATATCTGTGGTACATTATCCGTCTGCTTGCCGCCTGGACCTACCGATCTATCCCGCTGCCTGAAATCCCAACCTACATTGCCTCAGAAGATGTAACAATCGTAGTGCCCACTATCGATGCCGGAGAGGAGTTCAAGGAGGCCGCCCACAGCTGGCTCGTCGGCAAGCCCAAGGAGATCCTCATCATCACCGAGGAAAAGATGCTTGGGCCTCTGCAAGACCTCGCGAACGCCGTCGACCCAGAGCGCATTCGCGTCCTCACCGTGCCCTACGCGAACAAACGTCTCCAAATGTCCCACGGTATCAAGAATACGACCACCGATATCATTGTCTTCGCTGACGACGACGCCATCTGGCCGCCCACGCTCCTCCCGTACGTACTCGCGTGCTTCGAGGACCAGAAGGTCGGCGGTGTCGGGACCTCGCAGCGCGTGCAACCTTGCGGCGATCGCTTTACCGTCTGGGAGGTTTTGGCTGCATTCCGACTGTCCATCCGTAACATCGAAATCGCATCCTCGACCCATATCGACGGCGGCATCCCGTGCTTGTCTGGCCGTACTGCCGCGTATCGCACGGTCATCCTCAAGGATCCCGAGTTCCTCCACGGCTTTACCCACGACTACTGGCTCGGGAAGTACCAGCTCAACTCGGGCGACGACAAGTTCCTTACCCGCTGGATGGTCAGCCACGGCTGGAACACCTATGTCCAGTGCTGCAAGGAGGCTGAGCTACTCAGTACGATGAAGCCCAACTGGCGATTCCTCAAGCAGGTGCTACGGTGGACACGGAATACGTGGCGATCGGATTTGCGCTCGTTATTCATGGAGCGCTACATTTGGACGTCACATCCTTATGTCGCATACACAATGGTGCGCGATGTTCCGATCACATGTTGGACGTGGATTAACATTGACATCTTGACATCTTTCCTAAATAGGTGGATAAGCTGTTCAATCCTTTCACGCTTCTGTCAGGGCCATGTCTCGTCGCATGGCTCATCGCCAAGAGTACACGTCCCGTTGCTGATGGTGGCTACCATCTACCATGGTGGTAAGTGTTCTCGCCCTATGTACACACCCCTTTTTCTCATATTGCGTCCATAGGAACATCGTCATCAGCTATGTCGTCTGGTTGACTGCGACGCGTACAGCGAAGCTCCTGCCGCATCTATGGTATCGACCCCAGGACGTGATTTACGTTCCAGCCTTCATCGCGTTCGGTTATTACTTCGCCATCATGAAGGTCTACGCGCTTTTGACGCTTCACGAGGTGTGTCCCGTATCTCCTTGTTTTGGATGCACACTGATTGCTCTTTATCATAGACTGGCTGGGGCACCCGTGCGGGTATCGGCGACCCCACTGCCGCTACCGCCGCCGCGGACGCCAACAAGGTCGCAGCTGAAGAAAAGCAGATGCCCGAGTCGCCCATGCCCCGATACCCGGAGCAACAACAACAGTACTACGCGCAGCCCCCTGTCGAGATGCAGACGGGTTACACACCGCCCCCCGGCGAGTTGCAGGCGGGCTACGCGCAGTAGCATGCTTGGCTCAACGCACCACACGACGGCGGGGTGGGTACAGACAGGAAACGGACGGTGTCACATCTCCCGATGCTCATCTATACTTACGTTACGGAATATACCCGCCTGCACTGCGGCTCGCGCTGCCCGCACCCCTCCGTCTCGTCTCCGCCACTCGCCTGCTCGCGGCTGCTTGTAGTATTCTCACTCAAGGACTGATACGTAGACGCACTGGACCTTTTCCTCATGACTGACTATCTTGTGTGCGCTGCCCACAACTTATGCGGGCTGCGCGGGACTGCCTGACGGCGCAGTGCTTGTTTATCGCGTGTTGGGCTGTCGCCCGACACGCGTGGACTGTTCAATATTACTCGATCCATGTCTCAATTCATACATACACTACCCGTGTCGCGAACGCGATTGCATATTTCCTTCTGCCCTGCAGCGTGCTGTAGTAGGACAGTTTGTATAAATGAAGCAGATGTCTCGGTCTACGAGGGTCGTGAGAGATGTCTCGGGCAACGGAATACGCGAGTAGTATATGAGCTGCCAGGGTACCGGGGCTCGGCTAACTCAAAGACTGCGCTCTTATCTCTCGCGCTCGCTTCCTCGACTGCGGGCCTGCGAGTTGCGTTGCACCACTAGCGTCTTCAGAATACTGCAAACGAGTAAACATCATCCGCGGAGGTGTGACATGCGGGACCTGGCCCGGGGGACGCCGGTCAGTGCGTATGTCGAAACATATGGCGTCAATTCGCACCGATAGGCTATAAGCACCGGCTCAGGTCCTTCGACACTTCAGCAACCCCGGTCCGACACTAATGACTGGAGCGGTGGCCTGCTCCAACGGAACACGCACCACAACACCGGTAGCATAGCCTATTTCCTCTCCAAACGTGAGAGCCAGGAGCAATGATATCTCGGAGAAGCGCGGCCAGAAGGACGACGATGTCGCGGAGTGTCGTAACTCGTAGGTTATAGTGAGCGTAGATAGGATGCTGGACCGGTTTGGGGGACAAGATTGCTGGCAGTGCCCAGCCATCAGACATACCGGAGCGCCACCCATTTCTATTATGCGCCTTGGGCGTAGGCCACGGATGGACGGATGCCGAGGGAACAGCCGGGATGCGCAATCTTGCGTGGGCACTTCTGACGTGTCCATTACGCTGATATCCAAGTTCGCTGATCGTCGGGTCTATGTTGAGCGAATGTCCGAAGTTGCTACGAGTGACGGGTCCGCAAGCTGCGCCTTCCGGTCCGAAGTCGCAAGCGTCTGTTGGCTGGAGGAATATATGCACCCTGGAAACATGTATACTTATCCTGCCACGCCCGTTGATTGACTGGACTTAGGCCGGGAGAGGTCTCGGCGATACTGAACGGAGATCCGAGAGGTGCCTGCAGGATCACAAAGACCTCGAAGCCCAGTAGTGCTCCCGCTGATCTGGTGAAGATCGCACATACCGAACGTTGCCATGTATGCAGAATAAGCCTAACCACAGGTAATTGTTCTCCAAGAAAAGAGAACATGGTGTATCAGGATTGTCGGCGTCATCCCGCACCGCGGCTGAGAAGACTATCCAAGGCAAGCTGGACTATCAGAGAAGCAACTTGCTCATCGATGACAAGATAGAAGCGAATGTGGCGGTATAACTCGATTTTCGGTTGCACAATGTTGTACGATAATGTCTGCAAAGGATATAGTGAGATTTGAAGTAATGACAGCGACCATGAGGTATCGACTGATCGGCGGCGGGCGCATAGCGTTAAGACGTTCCCCCGGAAATAATCGTATGGAACAACGGAGGTCAAGCTGTTCTATTCTCTTCCGGTTTGCCATGAAGCCGTCGAGAAGAGTATCCACGTCTAATCTATGAAAAATGGTAGGTTGAGGACGGTGGCATAAAGTAAGTTTTTCATGCCAGGACACCAGGAGGCTCGGCACAAACCATGGGTGCAATTCTGTGTATCTTCAGGGCTATTACAAATATGAAAATGTTACCAATAGCCTCTGGACGGAATATTACGACGAAAACGTCGGCGATGAGCAAAATATCGCGAGCGCTCATGCAAAGACCGGTGCGAGGCGCCTGCACTGCCTACCAGATCGCGTGCGAGATCGGATCGTGCGCAGCGCCACGCAGATTCGAAATGTGAAATTGCTCCTCCTTTCCGCCTCCCTAGTCATTGTGATACTTAGCTCGATTACCGCCGGTGCCGGCTTGACTTGACATGTCAACTGGTAAGCGATATTTAAATCACCGTGAAAGAATGAGAGGCAGTGCGGTGAGACTCGACTAATTACAGTTC
Organism: Obba rivulosa; assembly: GCA_001687445.1. Taxonomy (NCBI): domain Eukaryota; kingdom Fungi; phylum Basidiomycota; class Agaricomycetes; order Polyporales; family Gelatoporiaceae; genus Obba; species Obba rivulosa. Next base: position 31,841 of record KV722436.1, on the reverse strand, counting down.
GTGAAACGTATCCTGTCTAACAACCGTTCCGCATGTGAAGCTTGACAGCAGCCCAAGACGGCTGGATTAGTCACCTCATCGATAGAGCCTCGGGCATTCATCACCAGCCTGAATATCTTGCTCGTGAGCCTTGATAACGACCTCAGTTAGTAGGCAACGGACTCAAAACACTTCAGGCCTAGGTACAAAGCCGACCCCGTGAGACCGCTATCACGCTTCCTAGATTCTATGCGAGTGTAATAACCCGACCCGAGATGCTCATCTCGTCTACCAGTATGTGTGATCAGCGAGCAGACAGTCCTTAACGTGGCGCAATTTGCAAAGTGCGTACATAGCACCAAGCGTCTTTGATCAGCTGCACGCCAGCATTCATCCTTGGTGTGCATTCTATGTTATCAATCGCAGCAGAGGTATGTAACCCCCGCTCATTCAGCGGTGCCACCCTCTTCTTTTGTCTCAACCGACTCACCGTCCTAGTATGAACATTCGCCATAGTGTACATGCACATTTCGACTGATTTCAATGATACATTCTTCCATTGACCTTCGCGATACAGTCGCCTGCACAGCTGGGAACCTCCAGTCATCCCCACAATGTCAACATAGCTGACCGAGATACTAGCTGCATGCGTTACTGGCAAATGTATTTGCACAATTCTCTTGGCTCAGACTCGATCAGGTAGAGTGTGGTTCACTGTTCGGAACGCTATCGCTAATCCCAGTGCAGCATTCGCTTCGCTCGGTATTTTCTCTTAGCGGAGGTTAATGAGGATTATGCATAGTGCCAGCTCCGTCTCTGGCACAATTAGGAGTACGTGTCATGTACTCACGATGTCGACCTGTGGCATCTACTGACAAATATATCTTCAGTATATACTCTTTACTTCCATGCCGAACGAAGTTAGCTATGCGTGGGAATTTGGTCCAGAATGTCGGCTCCCAGCAGCGGCATCTACATACGTGGCGCACAAAATGTGAGTGTGAGTCATCCGACTTATATCACCGACATATTGACATAGTACAGATGTGCCTGAGACCTGTTCCGTATCATACTTCAGCTGACAGAGGACTGCCAGCTGGATCCCTCCACAGCAAGAGGCAATACATGCCCGGGGGGAGCAACCTCCCTCCAGTGTGCGGCAGGTTTACACCGCCGTGCCTTGCATTCGATTGCCAGGGACCTGTCTCACCGTAATCCTTGTATGCTGTCCTGGAATACCCCACTTGCCCGACATAGCCTCCCACCCTCCTCTCCGATTAATCTACATGACCTCTATACTATACTATACTGACTTCCCCAACTCCTTTAGCCACACAGCTTGTGCCTTACCGTGCGATCTATTGCACCTCCGACCAGAGCCCGTCACAAATTACGTAGAATGCTGTATGTTGTGTCTATTATAGTGCTCCGCCCTCCAAGACAATAAACGAGGACCAGGAGAAAAAGAATCATACTTATTGGCCATTTCACCACAACAGTGAGCAATGTCATTCTTGCATGTGTCACGGTAGTCACATTCGCCGATTTGCTGGTCGTCATCTGCAGTGCACAGGAATCTTGGATGCTAAGTGCGTATACCGACGCCGAAGGGAATGTCTGGCAGTGGAACTACGGGTAGTCGCAGATACTGTTCACATTATGTAGGCCACTCATATCATGTACGAAGGAATCCTTTCTCCAGACTGCTAGTGGGCCTGAATATGTTCACATGGTCGAACAATACTGCGATTATCTTGAGCAAGGGTTGGTAATAGTGAGCCGTTTATCTGATGCCTCGAATTATTGACTACTAATAAATCCCGAAACACAGTGAGTTGTACACCATCACGCAGGGTCAGTATCGGACCTCATATTCTGTCGGGCTTCTTTCTATCACCGTATCGCATTTCCTGACGAATCTCGGTGGAAGAACAATTCGTATCCCGGAGTGATCCCTCGCAATGCGACGGGTCTCTGTCACAACAGTAAAACTCAGGTTCGTCTCATTGATAGATAAATTTGGGGAATCCTTCACGTTCGTGTCGGGTATTGCCGACATAAACGGGGAATGGGTAGGTGATACGCGCGGTGATGCCAAAGACAGTGTCTGCACAGCCTCTGTGAAGGCTGCAAACACAGCATAGGACGTCACCCTCCGGCAGCCAACAGCCAACAGCGATCTAGACACGGTTGAATATTGAGCCTACTGTGATCGCGTTCTTCGATTGTTCTTTTCTTCATAGTCCAGCACTACGCGGGCACATAAAATATATTCTAAGAATTTGTCATGCTGAAATGTCGGAAGACATGCATAACAAGCTCAAGCTAAAATTTAAAATGTAGAGGGGACAGGTGAAGTCGTAGATACATTGCCGACACTCGGAATTGATGGCAACACGCTCCATGCAAGCCACCGCGCGAAGTGCGCAGCTCACCAAGGACTATTGCATCAGTCCGATGTAACGTGCCAAAAGGTACGGCCTGCTTCGATTTGCGGCGGCAATCCATACGGGATGCGTGCAAGCCCGATGTCATTGGCAGACGCTGTGGCGAGGGCATTCAGAAAACGGATCAGATTACGTAAACATGATGAGCGGTGACCACGGCTGCATACACGCCGTTATTGCATCCGGCCGGGATGTCTGTCTAAGTTCGTCTCAATGCTGACCTAGACGGATGATCAGAGCTCATGACCAAGCGAAGTGAGAAAAGTAGATCATGCTGGTCGGAAGATCAACAGTATGACCAAGGCGCCATCACTTTCGTCATCCGCAGCCTTTCGAAATGAGTCAACGAGCGAGAGTAGTTGATCACCAGTACCATAAGCAATGCAGTCAACTGACCAGACGTACGAAAGTTGAATGCCCGGGCGTTGTGCACAGGGCAAACCGCGAACCAATCAGTGGGAGGGAAGATGATCATGCAAGGCTTAGCACGAATGTCCTACAGACAACATATATCGCAATGACTGGTGACCAGCATATGAGCGAATGGAACAGAAGTAGTAGCACCAAGGTTACGTAAAAACCTTGCGAGCGACAGCGACAAGTGTCACGCGAGCTGTTTTAATCGCCTCGTGGAACATAGCTTGCGAGGGTTGTTTAATCGGGAATTTGCAAGCAAGAGTTTCACCAGGACATCAGGACTTGTCATTTGTATTTGACTATGTTCCGGACAAGTATATGCGAGCCTTGATACCTCGGGCTTCTGCTAATTTGCACATCACGTCTACATATGTCACACGAAAGTCAGCGGTAAGAACAGCAGGAGACATCACCCCGTCTTGTGCGAATATTCCACACCACGATTGGGCTGCATTTTCGGTGCTCTACATGGTCAGGAGGCCCAGCAAAGTGCTATTTCTAAAACACACGGCGCAGCAGCGTCAGCAAGTCCAAATTCTCTCCGCGCATGGCTGCAATTTGGGCACACCGAGACAACCTCGGACGCAGCGCGCCCACGCCGGTGACCTTCGCGCCACAAGCGCGCAGTGCATTGCGTCATCGAGATGTCTTCGGGCAGGCCCCGTGCGAACCACTACCGCACGGGATCGATCTTCCGTGACATTCGCCATACGGAGGACCGGTTGCCAGACTCGAGCCGTGTTCGGTGTCAGTGGCAGATGTTGGGCGCACACTTATGCAAAGACATGCCGGACAGGGCGCATTGAGTCCGACGAGGATGTGCGCTCCGGCGGAGGCGATTGACCCGGATAATGCAGTGGGCGCAAGCCTATGCACAACTCTGGAAGGAGATGACGAGGACAGTGTCAATAACCATGGGCCAGACATCCTGGTCGCCTGCAATATGACCACATGCGAATGTCGTGTGATGTATGCATCGCACTATATTATCATACGCCTAACTTGTTAGGACATCCTGTCCCAATGCGTACCTTGCACGTGGAAGCACTTCGCAGACACCTGCCCCACCGGCGCACTCGCGATTGTCATAAGACGGGTGAAGGGCGGTCCAGGCCTGGAGGAGCATCAAAGGGCGCGCTCCAACCTGATGACGGATGAATCCGGCGGAGAAGACAGGATTTCTGATTTGCGACTCGGCTGGTGGGGCGGCGGAGCGGAAGCCTTTGTCGGCCTGGCTGGAAAGGAAATGAAGCAACCACTGTAGATGAGCCTCAGAGTGGCGTCTCCATGCGGAGCATGCACCATCTGGTCATGGAAGCCCGGAGTCGGTAGGTGTGAGAGAGCGAAGTGAGAGAATGATGATCTCGGAAGCGTGCAGCGCAGCGGCATGACGAGCATGGTTGTTTGCGAAAGGAATGACGGATTCCCGCATCTACAATAGAATCGCTGACACGGAGGAAAGGGGTATTGTACGGAAGGCTCGGAGTAAGGGCGTCCGGGAATAATGGTTTGGCCCGAAATAACAGTGTCGGTAGCATGTACATGCAAGGTATACTGAGGCAGCGCGACGTCCGAGGGTACGTCCAAGGAACATGCCTATAGCTGATCGAATACAGTACAGCTGCCAGTTGATCGTACCATGAGCAAATCAGAGTTCGCGGTAGAAGCAACCCTACACGCCGTGCGATTTCTGCGCAGACATAGTGGTCAAGTGGTCCGAGACTGGCAACGCGGTCGACGGCAGTGAGAGACAGTGCAGTTCCGTGTATTCAAATCGGGAACGGGAACTGGGTCCAGCATGGAGCGCCTCGAAGCTATCCTGATGTTCCAAGGAGATTCGGCGCAGTGTTTCAAGTTGTTCTTGGCTTTTCGCCAGAAGCATCCTTCACACCCACCCACGACAGCACCGACGCATTCAGCTCGAGCGGCCGTTCTCGTACCAGTCGAATTGACTCGCCAGTCTAAGCCATAGCGGTCCACATCATCCTTCGGACCCAACACATGGTCGACGAACACCGTGAGGCGCCCCACAGCGGCTTCACTGCGATGGCAAGAGTGAGACGACAAGACGGCAGGTGGCCAGGGGGTGCCGATGAGTGAGAGGTGTGGTCTGATATGGCGCACGGGTCGATGACATCGCCTCGAGAAGGTTCGATGAGGTTCGATGCTAGTGATCATCTGCGTCGCGGGCAGAGCGCTTCCTAACTACGCAGCTGTAATGAGGATAGACCATGGCTGGGCCCCGGCACTGACTAGCTAGCCGCTGGGCCGGCTGACCAGGTGCGCCCGATGAGTGCGAGTCGGAATCAAAAGAGCCAGACCCGAGTTTGAGCACTGTGAACGAGCACGAGGTTCGGTAGCACGGTTGCGGGACAAATGACCGCAAAATAGACCAACGGAAATTCTGCGACGCCTCGCATTGCCGTCGGAATCCATGGGCACATCGTGAGACCATTGGCGGAATCGAATAGACGCCCCGGAGAATCGCATAGGGTAGTTTGACGATGGGCTTCGCATACGTAGCGCAAGAGCAACGCAGAGGAAAGGCAATTGAACAGATGGAGAGAACAATGACTACTCGATGACGGACGAACAGTACACGCGTGCACGGCGCGAAATGACTCAAATGAGCGCATCGCATCCTACGATGCAGCTGGGCTTCTGGAAGAAGCGGGCGGTAACCGGTCCGGGCCACGACCACATACCGCTGGAACAGCGACTGAAGCCCGACTGCATAGTTATGAATCTATGATGCATGCAAAGGGGGCAGATTTGTTGCAAAACGTAGTGTTGAGCAAGTAAGCGCCCGTCTGTGGACTTGACTTGGCACCCTGGAAGAAGCGCGTACGATGGTGGAGTCTCGGCACAACGTGAGCGCAGCCGACGGCGCGAAGTCATTATATGGATCGAGAACAGCATCAGAAAGGGGGCCCGCCACTGGGAAACATCGACGCACCTACCCAAAGCCGTCGCTGGATACGCGCCACCCGGCAACCGCCGCACATCAAAATTGACGCAAGCGCCGCGGAAGTGGAGGGCTGTGGGGTGCTCATTACGCCTTGCGAAACAAAGCTGGATGGACGTGTCGTGCGCCCTACGTGGCGTCTGATTCGCTTGGTGGGCCACTGACGATGCCTGGTCCGAGCGTGGCACAAGCGGACGCTTCTGATAAAGCCTATTCGGACTTCGAGTCGCGGAAACAGCGCACATGGCGTATCTAGTACGGAGCAGGGTCAAGCGTTGGACTAAGCTTGGAGTCTCGAAGAGATACGCAAGAGACCGTAGACAGTGCGGAGCATGAAGCGGAATGAGCGCATCTCGCAGCCTACGGCATAATCCACTGAGTGGAAAAAGCCAATGACGACACCCGCTCCTTGACAGTCGCGTCGGGGGTTAGAAGGAGAATCCTGTCGAATATATGATAGAGCGGTGCATGATCTCCTCTAGCAGCGAGACCTTATCGCCCGGGAAACGCTCTGTGGTGAGTGCGAGTGGCATAAACAACTCGTGGGGAACGGGGGGAGGGTGAGAGAAGGACTCGTGCTTCCGAGTGAGGACGGTCAAAGGCATTAACAGCGCACTGAGCACACTGAGCTTGAGGAGGGCATTCACAGCAGAATGTCGTAACAAACGGAGTACAGCTAGGCACATCGCAGACATCGGAGGGCCGGTGTGCCTGCTGAACTCAGCGTATTGAGCGCACCGTGTGTTGAGTATAATGCCGGAAGCGCTGGCGTCTAACGATGAAAGAGGGATTAAGGCGACCAGCAATCGGGAGAAGAGGCATGTTCCGCCCATGTTCGACGTCTGAAGCCAGATCTGGCAGCGAAGTTGTTGTGGGTGTGTATGAGGCCATACGGCTACAGGGTCGCCCAGCGCAATCGCCGGACATGCGGAGGATTGAGTGTATCGGTCTTCCTTCGACGCCAGAGTGTGCGACGCTTTGCTACACCCGAGCGAGGCCCGGAGCATAGCCTCTGCAAGCTTCTCGATGTGATTGTCGAAGCGCAGATCGCACAAGGAAGCGATTTAGCATGGCGGTTGCGTCATGTGCACTGTGATGACAATATCCGACCGAGCACCATTGTCCTCCGAAGAAGCCATCGCGACATCCTTGTGGTCGCTTGATGATATCGCAAATGCCAGATACCGGGTCGGGCACTCACGAGCACTGATGAATGTGAGCGGACGACGTGACCCTCGGAACATCCGCGGGTAGTTGTTCTCCGGTTCGGATAGCACATTTGCCACTTGCGCTTGCAACCGAGTGCCCGAGCAGGTTTATTCCGATACGTATGAGGCCGCATGCGATGCGAGCCAACTGCGAGGATTTGGTTCCTTGGAGCGGGCACGCCGCACGGAACAGCTGACGAGTGCACCAGATGGGCCTGGCTGAGGAAAGTTCCGTGGGCACCTCGCAACACACATATTTGAGGTGCCCCATGAGCTGCTCCGAGGTGGCCGTTGCAAATGTAGAGGAGTTGTGCTTAGTCCGAGATTCCACGCCAACCTGGGTATCTTGGAAATTCAAGTCAGCACGCACACGGTCGACGGCATCGACGCGCCTTCCAACGCCGGACAGCGAGCATGCGGCGGCGCATCGCCGTGACAGGCTGCGACGGCACGGCCCCCGGCATCGATAGGTGCAGTGCCCGGCAAGAGCCTGATCCGTTCGGCCGCCAGGGCCGCGGTCGGTAACCAACGAAAATAAAGAGGCGCGCGTATGCGCTGCGGTCTGGGCCGTCCCGCCGGACCCGTTTCGCCTGGTTCGGCCTCGGTGGCGCGGTGCCAATTGCTCGCTTTTCGCCGTGGCCACGGCTTTGCCTGGAAAGCGTCAAGCAGAATTCACGCAGGCGGGTGTGCACGTCGCTGAGATCCGGACACGAGTGCCTGCATGGTGAACGTCAGTGCGGGGATGGGGGCTCGCGCATTAGTGCGGGGTAGCTGTCAACCGATTTACACAAAATTGAAGAAATAGACGGTTCTTTACAGGCTCGGCGCGTCACGGCTGGAGTCTAGTCAAATTGCGATTGGCTGGGAGCGGTCAGGCGTGACGCACGAAAATGGGCCGAGTGCAGGGGTCTGGACCGTGGGTGCGCGCGGCCGGTGTTGTTTGGCTGTCTTGTACGTAACGCACCTGTGCGTATTTGGGCGTCGTCGGGGCTCTATTTGACTCGGGAGTATATCCTCGACGACCACGACACCCGCCACGCCGCCAACGACCCCGCACACGACCCCGACGCCACCACGACAAGCCAGGACAGCCCCGCGCAAGAGCGAGCGAGCCGCGCCGCGTGGTCGACTTTGAACCCCGCGAACGCTAGACAAGAGGCTATCTCAGGCTATCACATCGCAATTATACGCCCATTATTGGCGACACACAGCCGACGCGATGAGCAGCTGGTCTTCGCGCTCGTCTGTCGCCGCCTCGCCGACACACGCGGCGGGCCCGCTCGGACGCCAGTCCCGCATGCACGACGCCACCGCCCGGCGCACGCTCCGGCGGATCGACGCGCAGAAGCCCTCGCCGTCCCTGCGGCGGGCGAGCGGGAGCGGGTCCCGCAATCTCTATCTCGATCTCGAGGACGGGTGTGAAGAGCAGCCCGAGACGCCTCCTCCGGGCCAGCCCCGCGAGGCGAGCCCGAGCGGGTCGATGTCCAAGGGCAATTTGCAGCCCACGGGCAGGCGCACCGGGTTCTCACCCCGAAGTCGAAGTGGGCTCGCAGACGCCGCATCGTCGTCTTCGCCGTCATCTCCACGTCTGGGCAAACTCCGGGGATACGCAGGCGCACCGGGCTCGGAGGACGATGCGGAGGCAGGCGTGACCCGGCCCATCCGTGCGCGGACACGCCCCCATGGGCTGAGTGCGGAAGCCCAGGCCCATCACGCGCGACTCGCCGGCTACGGCTCGTCCCCCTCGCAGACGCACCCGCGTCACAGTTTGCACACTCAAGTACTGCCTTCCTCCGCCGCGTCGTCCACGTCTCCCCGCCCCATCTCCTTCGCCCCGGGCGCACGAGCTGACCCGTCTACCCCGCCCTCACACGCCGCCCGCGCCCTGCACGGTGCACTTTTGTCGTCCGCAGCATCCGTATCGTCGTGTGCAACCTCGCCGCGCAGTTTTGCATCGCCTGCCCAATCGCAACGCGAACCTCCGTCGACGCCCTCGCATTCTTCGCGGCCTCTCCGGGAACACTCGCTCAGGTCAGTTTACGTCCTTTGTCTTCTTCTTTGCTTCCGCTTCGCTTTTCTCTTTCGCATTCTGCCCTTTCCCTATCGGGCAAGTGCGCGCCTGTCCGTTCTCGCGCTGTATCTCGCACTGCGAACTTTATCCACTGACCCCTTCTCTGCCTCGTTTTCCGCTCCGGCGTCTGGGCCGGTGCCTCGAGCAGCCCTGTGCTGTCAATGCCCACGGCTAGCTACCGTGTTCGTCCGTACGCATGCGCACGGCCTGGCGCGCCTGGCTTTCTGCTTCCCGTGCCCTCATTCATAATGGCCTTTGTAACCTACCTTTGTTCCCCTTCAACCCTATTTTCCCGTCCCCCGTATACACTTGCGCACTTTGATCCCGCCCTTCACCCGTACCCATATATGAACCTGTGCTGACCCTGCCTTGTCCCCCTTCTATCCTTCCACTTCCCTCCAACCCTGCATTGCGACGGGCCTCCCGCGATATCGCTACTGCACATCACCCCGCCCCTGCACATATAGATCCCCGCATCGCACACTTCTCTTCCTCCCGCAGCCCGCACGCCCCACCCTCGCCATGTCCATGCATGTGCACGCACCTATTCCCGTCTCCTCTCGCTCCGCCCCACCCATGACCAACGCAGCACCATCCACGTCCATAGACACGCCCGGTGTGCGTGCCCGTTCGCGCTCAAGAGCACGGCAACCGTCCTCTTCCTTCTCTCAACCCAACTCACCGTTGCCGACGTCATCCCAGCTGCCGTCGCCACTGTCGATACCCGCATTACCAGCCGCGCATTCATCTGTGCGTCCACCAATGCCACGCCCGCCGAGTCGCTCTGAGCGGCTCCTCCGCGACACCCTTCGCCGCGCAGAGGAGCACGACCGTATGATACACAACCCCCCGCCTCTCCCCACACCTACGTCCACGCCCAACTCCCCCTCGCGCCCCTCACGCAGACTGCGTCGCCACACCGCATCGTCTGCCTCGACCGAGGTCTCGAATGACGATGAGTGTGACTGCGACGATGTCTTCGTGTCGGAAACGGATGACATGCGCGCATGGTTGTGGAGGACGCGGAGCGGGACGTCCGCCTCGATGCCGGCGCCCTCGGTCTCGTCGACCCAGACGTATAACCTACCCAGTCCCCGGCAGAAGCCGGCGTTGTTCAGAAATAACAGTGTCGGTAGTGTGGATGCTTCTGCACGCACTGTGGTGCCCGGCAGCCCGCCGACAGCGTATGCCACACCCGGCACATCGCCCGCCCGCGCTCAATTGCAGCGCTCTGTCCACTCGTCACCTGCCGTGCGCCATGCCTCGCGCGCGCATTCAAGATCGCACTCGGGTACGTTTGGCGGAAACGGGCATGCAAGTCCTACATCCCCACCCCGCACGTCGCTCGATGGCGAGCGACCGCAGCTCACGCCACATGAGGCCGTCCTCCGGAGCCGGCTCGAGGGCGTGCTGCGGAGTGCGAAAAGTGCGAAGGAGCAGGAGCGGAGAGCACAGAGCGGCGAGCGGAGAGGAGCAGGTGGAAGGGAGAGCGGGAGTGCCAGCGGGAGCGGGAACTCGATGGCGAGCAGCAGGAACATGAGCAGCGAGGGCGAGCTCTTCCTCGCCGTGCAGGGGCTTGCACATGCAGACGTGAGTACCTCTTTGGTTGCGCACGCCGCAGCTTCCTCGCAGGGACGATCCGCGCTGACGCGCTCTTGCGTCATTGTCTCACCGCAGTCCGGCCTGACGTCGCTCAAGTCCTCGCACGCGACCAGCAAACACGCCAAAGCACGCGCCACAGCATCACCGTCGCTCCAGCTGCAGCGCGCCCCGCTCGGATCGCCGAGCAGTGCGAGCGCGAGCTCGAGCCCGCTCACGCCCCCGCCAACGCCGCCATCACCATTTGACGCACGTACAGCGGCCGCGCTATGCCGCGCAATGGACGGGTATGTATCATTCGCGAACGTCGAGGGCCTCGGCGTGCCTGCTGGCGCGGAAGAGGATGACGAGGAGGAGAGCAAGGCCCGGGGGCGGTGGTGGAATTGGCTGACGATTGCGGGCAAGCGGAGACATGAGGACTCGGGCAGCTCTGGGAATGGGCGGAGCGAGAGCTCGAGCAGTGTCGCGTCGCGGTAGGCGTGGATCCCCAAGACGGATCCCCGAGCCTGTCACTCGCCCCATCCTCAAGCCTGTGTCTCAAGTCCTGTTCTCGCCCGTTGCATTCTCCACGACCGCTAGATCGCTCTTCCCGCGTGTGCCATTTGTTGTATTGTCCATTGTCCATATCGCATTCGCCACCAATCGCAAACTACAACTTCAGACTCACCCATGCTGCATCGTATTTATTTATTACCCTTGGCTTATCGACATCGCCTACATCGCTATGCGTGACCGCCTCGCCTCGACATACCTCCATGCCATCGGCCGACACTGCGCTCCGGTGCGCTCCGCGACGGCTATGCTGAGGGTTCCAAACCTCCAGCGCTCGCACCGCACGTTCATCCCATCACGACATCGGCATATGCCTGTTCTCCTTCGCGTCCGAGCTGGTGCTGTCCGCTTCCATGCGGACCCTGCAGCGTCCATCTGCACGTTGCATGCGGCACCTCCGCGGTGCCCGGAGGAGCAAAAGGAGCTGGCGTGTCCGGCGTTCACTCCGCGTTACCCTATTCACGTCTCCTGGATGGACTGACGACCTTGATTCTCATGCACGAACGACTTGGAACGATGGTATGACTCAGACTCACGACACGTTGCTGCGCACTAGGGGGTGACATATAGTAAACAGGCACAGACGTATGGCCAGACGTAGCAAAGTCGATGTGTGATCTGTTTTTAGTACAAGTAATGAAGTCACAACAGCATCACGAGCGTGTTGCTGCCAGTTAGGCAGGCGACACGAGGCGTGCGGTGGGACGAGATCGGTCTGCGGGTAAGTCATGCCTTGATGGCAGTGCGTGGACGCCTGTGTGTGGTAGGACGAATATCCACAACGGCCCCGCGGGCGCGAGCGGCGAGCCATCGACGCGCTGGGCCAGTCAGCTGCTCGCGCACGCTCGCACAGCGCACTTGGCGTCCGGGCCAGCGCACGCATTGCTGCATGACGTCCCGTTCCAGCGACATTCCGCCGCTGAATGTGCAGGTCGTCACGGGACGCCGAGGTGGCACTATAGCTTTGCGTCCGACGGTCTCGGTGGACAATCGCGGGGAGGCGATGGGTCGAGAAGCCAGGGCGTGTCGCACGGCTGTCCGGCCAGTCGTGGCTGTGGTCATTTGGGATATGAATACAGGGAGAACTGCGCGCCCCGAGACACGAGTGAATCGGATATGGTCGCAGGACATGTGACCATCTCCGACCAGCCATAACCACAATTGAATATTGAACCCTGACAGCTTGAGTCCCTGGCTGACACGCCTCGTTGAAACCGAGTGTTTCTGTGAGAAGCGGGCCCTGGGCTGGGATGTGCTAATGGGATATGAAAAGGAAGCTGGAAGGATATGCGCAGGCACGCGTCCAAGAAGCATTCCGACCGATCTTCGAGACGAGCTCAGAGATGCATTACGAGATGATGATCACTGTGATTATCTGGTCGCGCACGCAGGCGCGCTATCCAGAAGATGGTCGAGAACCAAATGCGACGCCTACGCTGGGAACGGCTGATGCCTCGTTGCCCGCGATACTATCGATAAAGGTCATGAATAGAGCAGTCGAAGATTCGCAGGCCTGGAAGGAAGTAGAGAAGACGAGCTGGAAAATTTGATTTACCTGAAATTCGTAGAATGGCAATCTGTAGCTCGGGCCACCATGGACGGAAGCCGTCGCTATTGTATATATCGGTCGCACCAATTCCGCACGCACGCCACCGGCTTTTTCTCAGCTTCTCAAGAACTGGAGGAGATTGCGCTCTAGCCACCGAATGAGGTCACGAGAGCAAGGAATCAAGAAGACACGGTTCTAGGTCGTGGAGTAGGGCCGTCGGGAGTGATGAGGCTAGAAGATGCATGCTCCGGGCGCATGCAGCCCAACCAGCCGGCCTATCGACATCTGGAGCTGAGGCACAGTTCTGAGCCTCTTGCTAGACGCTACAATAGCTCTGGACGCCCTTGGGGATCGAGGCAGTTCGCCGCCAGCCCAGGAGTTAGCAAGCGCCGAAAGCGATGTCTGGATAGAGGTATATAGCATGGGCCCGATCACAGAAAGAGGGTACGAAGATGAGATGAAGGATAAAGAATCCGGCGACTCGTCCGCGGTTGTCGAAGAGTCGGTCGGTACCTTGAACCCTAAGGACATGAGAGCCTGAGAATGGCAAAGTTCAAGTGGCGAAGGCGCAGCAGATTCCAGTGAATATTCTACACGAGTCTCCAGCGCAGAATAAATACACCATGCGTTGACCTGTATGCACCCTGAGTTTCTTCGGTTCATTGTGGTGAACTGAAATTGCACGGCCACGAACCACGGTCCAACCGCCGCGCAAAACGAACTCACTGAAGAGCACTATAGTATGGTAGCGTATTCAGATTCGTTAGATAAGATAATATGTCACATAGATCTATGAATAATCTCATATCGCCGCGCGATGGTGATTCAGAGTTCGATGTCGAGGGCAGAGAGGCTCAGGCGTCTATTTGCATTTTCGAGCGTCTATCATAGCGCCTGATAAGATAAGATGACCTCGAGTTAATCGACAAATTTCAATGACTGCTCAATGGCTGCAACCCTCACGTCGAAGCCCGGTAACTTGCACGGCAAGACACATTCGAGGTCTGTCTTGATCGAGTGTATGTGAGATTTGTAGCAAACTGATGGATGATTGCCCATTCAGTCCGTCTCGTCCGAAATATTGCTACGGCCGCTCGCTTACTCCTGGGCCAAACCGTGATCCATCGCGTCTAGGACGGTACGTGATCAGCAAAGTGAAGCGCGCAGTCATCCGCTAACGTGGGACGCAGAACATGTTGGTCCTGACTGGGAGCTCGTTCCTCTCGGAGTCCAAGCGCGGGACCCTCCTGAGGAACATCCAGGAGAAGTGCCCTAAGATCACCTCGGTCGACGCCGTCTATGTCCACCTGGTGGCTTGCCGCTCAGCAGCAGCCGAGGAAGAGTTATCAAAGCCGGAGTCCCCTTACAGGCAGATCCTTGACCGTCTGCTTGCGTATGGCGACGATATCAGCCTTCCCTCGACCGCTGACGCCTTGCGCACGTACCAGAACGTCGCTTTCGTCCTTCCGAGGCCTGGCTCAGTCTCACCCTGGTCCAGCAAGGCTACGGATATCTCTGCCATTTGCAATCTGTTCAATCATGTCGAGCGGCTCGAACGTGGCATCATATTCGTCTTCACTGCGACCGGAGATGTCACGCCGGACGACCTACGCAGCTTCTCCCATCTTATCCATGACCGTATGACGCAGGTTGTGCAACTCTCTCCTCCCGATACAGCTACGCTCTTCGCGCATAAGGACCTGAGACCCCTGCGCACGGTCGACTTGCTATCCGGTGAAAGTAAGCAAGACGCTCGGGAACGGTTGGTCGTCGCGAACAAGGAACTTGGCCTGGCCTTATCGTCGGACGAAATCGACTATCTGATTGACGCGTTCGTATCGGGCTCCTCGCCTATCAAGCGCAACCCTACGGATGCGGAGCTCTTCATGTTTGCTCAGGTCAACTCGGAGCATTGCCGGCATAAGATCTTCAACGCGTCCTGGACGATCGATGGCGCGCCTCGAGATGTATCCCTCTTTCAGATGATCCGCAACACTGAGAAACTCAACGGCACTGGCACTATTTCGGCTTACTCTGATAATGCCGCCGTCTTCGAAGGTCATTCAGCCCCCCGCTTCGCCGTGACGTACTCCACGTCCGATGACGGTGCTAGCGCTATACCGCTATATCATTCGCAAGTAGAAGACATGCCTATCCTTATCAAGGTCGAGACTCACAATCACCCGACTGCTGTTTCTCCCTACCCCGGTGCTGCCACCGGCTCTGGTGGAGAAATCCGTGACGAGGGCGCGGTTGGACGCGGATCCAAGCCCAAGGCTGGTTTGGCAGGCTTCACTGTCTCCAACCTCCTTATCCCTGGCCACGAGCAACCATGGGAGAGCGACTTTGGTCGCCCCGCACATATCGCATCTCCTTTGGACATCATGATCGAGGGTCCCCTCGGCGCGAGCGCATTCAACAACGAATTCGGTCGGCCAGCGCTTGCGGGCTACTTCCGCACATTTGCGGAGACTATCCCAGCTGAAGAAGGGAAGTCGGAAATTAGGGGCTACCACAAGCCTATCATGATTGCCGGCGGTCTTGGGAACGTTCGTCCGTCGTTTGCAATGAAGTCGAAGATCTCACCGGGAGCGAAGATCGTCGTTCTTGGAGGGCCTGGTCTGCTCATCGGGCTTGGTGGAGGCGCGGCAAGCAGTCAAGTATCCGGTGCTGGCTCGGCGGAGTTAGATTTCGCGAGCGTACAGAGGGACAACGCGGAGATGCAGCGCAGGTGCCAGCAGGTGATTGACGCTTGCGTGAATATGGGCCAGGACAACCCAATTCAGTCGATCCATGACGTCGGTGCTGGAGGTCTCTCGAACGCGCTGCCCGAATTGGTGCATGACTCCGACTTGGGTGCGGTCTTCGAGATCCGGGATGTCCTCGTTGCCGACTCCAGCATGTCTCCGATGGAGATTTGGTGCAACGAGAGCCAGGAACGCTACGTTCTTGCCGTTTCTCCGGAGAAAGAGGAGCTGTTCCGCGGTCTCGCGATGCGCGAACGCTGTCCATTCTCGGTTGTTGGCGTTGCAACTGCGGAAGAGGAGCTCATTGTTACGGACCGCTTGCTCAAGCAAGACGTCATCCGCCTCAACATGTCGACACTCTTTGGCAAGGCTCCCCGGATGCATCGCACAGACGTGTCTAGATCGGTGGCCCACGTGCCTTTCGACGACACGCTGAGTAGCTATCTTTCCCAGAGCAGTCTCGAAGAGCGCCTCGCAGTCGCTGCAGACCGCGTCCTCCACCTTCCTGCAGTTGCGTCAAAATCCTTCCTCATCACCATTGGCGACCGTACCATTACAGGTCTGGTCACGCGTGACCAGATGGTCGGGCCATGGCAAGTTCCTGTCGCCGACGTCGCTGTGACACGTTCGTCGTACGGGTTCGACGTACTCTCCGGTGAGGCAATGGCCATGGGCGAGAGGACTCCCGTGGCATTGCTCAGCCCAGCGGCGTCAGCTCGCATGGCCGTGGCAGAGTCACTCACAAACCTCGCCGCCGCCAACATCGGTGAACTCGGCCATGTCAAGCTGAGCGCCAACTGGATGTGCGCCGCATCTAAGTCCGGAGAAGGTGTTGCTCTTTATGACGCTGTCAAGGCTGTCGGTTTGGAACTATGCCCTGCGCTCGGTGTCGGCATTCCGGTTGGCAAAGACTCGATGTCGATGTCAATGAAATGGAGGGAAGGCGCAGAGCAGCGAGAGGTCAGCTCGCCTCTTTCTCTGATTGTCACAGCCTTTGCAGGCGTCGAAAATGTTGGCGCGACTTGGACGCCGCAGCTGCAGACCGTAGGAGAGCCGACTGCATTGCTCTTCTTCGACCTTGCGGATGGGAAAGAGCGTCTAGGTGGTTCGGCTCTTGTGCAAGTCTTCAAGCAGATTGGCTCAGAAGCACCCGATGTGGAGAATCCTGCAAAGCTCAAGACCTTCTTGATAGGCTGCCAGGATGCGCGGATCAGAAAGCCTGGCGTCGTTCTCGCATACCACGACAGGTCGGACGGAGGACTATTCACAACGGTTGCCGAGATGTCTTTCGCTGGACGCGTTGGAGTCAGCATCGATCTGGATGTCCTCAAGGACAGCGTCAGTCCTGTTGCTGCTCTGTTCAATGAAGAGCTTGGAGTCGTCATCCAAGTGCGTGAGTCGGACATCGACGCCGTTCAGACCACATTTGCCGACGCCGGCTTCCCATCCTCGTGCATCTATCGTTTGGGCTCTGTCGACTCGCATGGTGCAGATCAAACCATTACTATCTCCCACAAGTCCTCCGTCATTTTCACCGGTACGCGTGCGGTCCTACAGCAGAAGTGGGCCGAGACTTCGTACCACATGCAGACGCTGCGGGACAACCCAGTGGGTGCGCAGGAGGAGTTCGGACTGATCACCGACAACAAACATACCGGCCTTTTCTATGATCTCACGTTCACCCCTATACCCCCGACCCCGCTCGCGAACCGGCCCAAGGTCGCGATTCTGCGCGAGCAAGGTGTCAACGGTCAAGTCGAAATGGCGTGGGCTTTTACGGCGGCTGGCTTCGATGCTGTTGATGTCCACATGTCGGACATCCTCCGCGGTGCCACTTCGCTCTCTGCCTTCCGTGGTTTCGCTGCGTGCGGTGGCTTCTCCTATGGTGACGTCCTTGGTGCTGGAAAAGGCTGGGCGAACTCGGTGCTCTTGAACGAAACAGCCAGGCGCGAATTTGTGGACTTCTTCCGCCGCGCAGACACGTTCGCGCTCGGCGTGTGCAATGGGTGCCAGTTCATGAGCCACCTGCGGGAGATCGTTCCAGGCGCCGAAAACTGGCCTGATTTCAAGCCGAATCGCAGTGAACGCTTCGAGGGCCGTGTCTGCATGGTAGAAGTCGTCCCGGGGCCGGTCACGAGCAACTCTGTCTTTCTGAGCGACATGGTCGGCTCCAAGCTTCCAGTCGCTGTGGCTCACGGAGAAGGCCGTGTCTCCTTCACTGATGCACAACAAGGCGACAAGCTGGCATCCCAGGGTTTAGTCGCGGTTCGCTATGTTGATTCTGCCGGAAGGCCAACGGAACGGTACCCGCTCAACCCCAATGGTAGCCCTGGTGGCGTTACGGGCGTGCAAACGCCCAATGGTCGCATTCTTGCACTGATGCCTCATCCAGAACGTGTAACGACATTGGAGAGCAATAGCTGGTATCCCACGGAGTTCAAGGATATTTGGAAGGGCGAGGGCCCGTGGTTTAGGCTGTTCCAGAACGCGAGGAAGTGGTGCGAGGCGTGAGGATCCATCAAGGTCGCAAATAGTGTTCATCTTCACATGCTTTCTAACTCTGTAGCACTATATTATAGAATCGGTTCTGGTTGTCTTGTTAGGGTGGCCTGGTATTCGAATTGCTGGTGTCAACTGACGGAGTTTTTGCAATGAATTAGACGCTGCTGAAGAGCCAATCGTCAAGCCGTGATGTTTGAATCGGCCAATGGGCACTGAGCGAGCTAACAATAAGTGTGAAAGATTCCAGTGTGTTTCCTGGCGATGTAAACACTGCCAGAAGGGCGCGCAGTGCATATCGCATTTCTAGAGTAAATGTATCACAAGTAGCGGGAATGATTATTTTAGACGATGCATTGAGTCCAGAACCTGAATACTAAAGACGATTGGACAAAGTACCTATACCCGTGTAACATATATGATGTAGCATAATAAACCAACATGTTTAAGTATCGGGCTGCGACAGCCGTCTAATCGCAATGTCGAAAGCATCGAGCACCGCAGCGTGAGTAAGCGGATGGTAGTGGCGCAATATGAACTGTCTCCTTAGCTTCTCAATAAGATCCTTCATCGGCCCGCTAAAGAAGTTGGGGTATTCCTCTACGACGCGCCACGGTTTCCGGTCCGTCCTCTGCCGGATAAGATCTGCCGTCTCTCTACCAAAGAATCGATAAAGCTGGAACTTCAAATCGTTCATCCATTCCTTCTTCTGGTCATCCTGATGATCTGAATATAGAAGCCGCCTGAACAGGCTGTAGATGAAAACCCAGAGGAACGACTCGATGTCGTGGTGTGGCTTGTGCTCAATCGACGAGGTGACCTCACGCTTATCGTTCAGGTTCTCGCTGAGCGAAAGTAACAAGTCAGCAGCCATGAACTGCAGTGTTCCCTGTAGCACAAACGACTTGGCATGGACATTATCCAGACGGAAAGAGAAGACTCACTGCCTTGGGTGCATCCCGTCTAATGACCGCCGAATCATAGTAGAAATGTTCGACCTCGACGTCTCCCAGCACTTGCTCAGTAGGGATACGTGCATGGTTCAACGTCCTATTCTCGATTTGGATATCAGTGTAGAGATCAAATTCAAAATCCATCAAGAATCCTTCTGCGCCTTCTTGAGGATTGTCATCGGAAGAAAGCATGATACTTCCGACGCTGATGTCACGATGTAGAATCCCTTGGTTGCTAAGGAGCTCATAATCTACTCCGAAGATATAAGTAGAAGAAACAGTGATATCAAGAACACTAACCTCGCAGTGCTGCACGTATGCCTTTGATTAACTCGAGCTCTGTGCGGGCCTTGCAAAGAGAACGACCGATAGGAAACATGGATATGCGATACGAGACTGCGCCATTCCCTCTGGGAAACACCAAGTCAGTAGCTGGATCAGCATGTGTGGCCCCGGGATGTACTCCTTGAGCGCGTTCGCATATCGATGATTTAGGCAGACGGGCTCCGTTGTGCCAAGCGACCTTCACTATCATGACGTCGAACGTGCGCTTGTTTCGAATCTGCCAGCCAAGAGTACTGCGACCGGAAGGCGAGAGCGTGGTCCAGATCGGGCTGCCAACTGTAGTCCACTGGACCTCGCTGCCTAGAGTACCAATCATGCCACCCTGATGGCTCTCATATACCGGACAATCTTGCGCACGACCATGGTTGGTATTTGCACGCAACGTGGTGAACCATTCCTTGCGTTGGACTGCAACCGATCGGGTCACAGCGTCATCCTGGCAGGCCAGCTGCTGCAATGTCGTATGGGTTGTGATGCAGCGGACCATGCGGATGAACTGGTCGAGGCTGGCCCGTACGTTGCAGCTATGTGAGAAGCGCGCAAGAGCATGACGATAGATTCCGGCGGAAAACTCGTCATTGTGGAACAAAAAACCAACAGAGAGCTGGAAAGACCTGCTGGAGATATAGAGACGAGGACAATCCGCAGACCGGATGCGTATTCCCTGCATATCGGTGGTCTCGTCGGGTAGTGGGCCATCGGATGCCTTCGATTCAACTTTGCGCCAGGTAATTCTGTTTCGCCGCCGGTTCCCGGAATTATAGACGAGTCCTTCATTAACCATCGAAAAGTCGAGTCTGCTCGTTGGATTGCCCCACAAGTCAGACGAGACGGTGATCGACTGCGCATGGCATGACTTCGCGATTCGGATCTGCGAATTCCCAGATCTGTCCTCGGGAAGTTCTGTGAGCTTGAAGATGAGGCTCTATTGACACTAGAATGAGAATAGTCTTCATATCCCAGGTAGATTCAGGACGTACGAAATAGTCGTAAATATCGCTTTCACTCTTCCTTATCTTTTTCACGAGGGATCGAAGCTGAGATGTAAGAGCAGGGTGCTCCTCAACCAGGTTCCGGGATTTCACAATGAAACCGTTCCCGACGGCGCCAATGCCTGAACGGCCCGGGACGAACAGTGAAGGATCGTCCCACTCGATATTCCATTTCAGTTCGACTACGAAAGTAGTGCGAGTAGATTCTATGTGAATGCTGCGGCTCAGATCCGTGTCTAGTGAGTCAACGCTAGCCATGGTAACGAAGAAATATAGAGAGTTGGGGGTTCTTTAGAGAGAAAATGAGGGCTGTCACGAGCGAAATACTGAGATAGGAAAGGACAATTTACTGTTTATAGTGAAGACTTGTGATCTAGTTCCCGTGGCACCTCACTGCTAAAGGTCTTGGGATAGAAAGAGTGTAGAAATTTGCCTAGACACAGCAGGTTAGTCGAATGAGGATGAACGTACAGTGCACGGTGAGGCCTCGAGGAACCGTCCTCGTGGAATCCGGAAATCGATCCGCGGTTGTCAGTATTACTGTAATGGCCACGACGAACAATTACGTCAAGTGATTGCTTGTCAGGTTCGTTGAAGAATCACACAGCAGGGTGGTGGGTTGTGGCCGAGAGAGCTGACGCACGCGTCAAAGTTCACACACATCTCACGTGGCCGCACATCGTACAATTACTGAAATCTGTACTAAACCCAGGATGAACCACCTCTATCGGCCATTGTGGCTGAAACACTGTCTACGATCGGTGTAAGATGCACGACGTAGTAAAGCGCAAATCAGTCAGGTATCAATACTGCGCCAGCTGTCCAATCGCGATGTCAAAAGTGTTAAGCACCGCAGTGTGAGTGAGCGGATTGAGGTGACGCAATGCGAACTGCTCTCTGAGGTTCTCCACTAATCCCTTCACCGGTGCGCTAAACAAACTAGGGAATTCTTCTACGACAAGTCATGGCTTGCTGTCCAACCTCTCCGCGAGGATGGAATCTAGAGTCGCTTCGCCAAAGTATTCATTGAAGTCACCCCTCAAACCTTTCATCCATTTCTTCCACTTGTCATTCATGTTTCGACGATCCGTCTCCAGGAGTCGTCTAATCAGGCTGTAGATTAACACCCGGAAAGAAGACTCGGTGTCATGGTGCGCCTCGTGCTCGATCAACGTAGTGGTCTCGTGTTCGACAGCGTCCAGGCTTCGACTGAGCGAAAGCAACAAGTCTTTAGCCATGCACATGTTCCTTACATCGGAGACGATTTAGCATAGACAATGAGCATAATAAAAAGAGAGGATGTATTGTCATAGGTGCACCTCATTTCGCAACCTTCACGTCGTAGTGGGAATATCTGACTTTGACGTCCTTCAATACCTGACCAGAAGGAGTATGTATGGGGTCCAACGTCTCGTGTTCAACCCTGGGATCAGTTACATAAAGAGCGAATTCGAGATCCATTAGGAATGCTTCTGAGCCATCTGGAAGATTGTAGTCTGAGAAAAGTATAATGTTACCAACACTGATTTCCCGACGCAGAATACATTGGCTGCAAAGGTGTTAATGTGCTGTTGCCGGGATATTAGCAGAAGAATTAGCGGCATGAAGTGAAACTGACCGCATAATGCTGCGCATATGCCCTTGATCAACTCAAGCTCAGAACGAGCCTTAAATAGAGAACGATCAATGGGGTATATGAACACGCGATGCCACACTGAGCGTGATACCAAGTTTGCGTCTCCTGGGCCGTGCAGCGCTGCTGTTCTAGTAGTGACATCACTCCCAGGATACATTACATCGGCTCCTCGTTCAAAATGCGCGACACCGGGATCCTGGGTCTGCTTGCATATCGTCGATTCAGGTGAGCGTACTCCGTTATGCCAAGCATTCGTCATAACTCTGAGAACAAGCGTTTGTTTGTTCCGGACATGCTAAACAACAGTACTGCGACCGAATATGAGAGATATCCGGATCGGACTGCCAACCGTGACCCAGCGCTCACTGTCGATATGACCAGTCGCATCGCCCAATGAGACGTCGTATACAGGGTCATCTGGCGCATCGTCGCTAGTGGGAAGACGGTTCGCTTGCAGCTTGATGAACCATCCATCGCGCAGGTTGGTAGTCAACTGTGCTATGGTGGGGTCCTGACCCAGCTGGCACGATGTCATATTAGTTGTTATACAGCAGACCACGTGTATGAAAGCGTTGAAATTGCTCCACATGTTGTAGCTGGGCGAAAAGCGCGCACCAACACGGTCATAGATGCCGACGCAAAACACGTTCCCGTAGATGAGCAAGCCGACAGAGAAGAGCTGGAAAGGACGACCAGACATGTGGAGACGAGCGTAGTCCGTAGTCTGCAAGACTATTTGCTTCGGGTCGACCATAGCCTTCACGGGTTCAGGACGATCAACCGCCTTGACTTTGACTCCGCACCAGCTGAGCCTGTCTCACCATCGATCCCCCCGATTATCGATGAGGACTGCGAGGACTGCTGAAAAGTCGGACTTGCTCGTTTGATGGTCCCAAGAGTCAGATGACTCGATGATCAACTGTATGTTGTTTGACTGACTGAACCAAATCCGGGCTTGATTCCCAGACTGGTCTTCCAGAAGCTCAATGAACGCGAAGATGAGGCTCTATCAGCAGAAATATGAGAGCCGTGTCCAGATATCGGGACCGGAACGTACTAGATATGGGTACATGTCGGGTTCAGCACTCCCCGCCGAGTCCACAATGGTTTGCAGCCGCGCTCTTGCTGGTGTTAGTTCATTATTCTCCTCAAATAAGCCCATGACCGTCCTGACGAAGTCGTTGTTCACGGCATCAACGCCTAGACAGACGAAGACCGAAGGATTATCCTATTCGATATTTCCTTTCAATTCGGCCTTAGGGGTGGTACGACTCGATTACATGTGTGCAGCGCATCCCAAGTCCGGGCCTATTGGCACTCCTACATCCAGAGTAATTCTGAGAGACAAGAAGCTTCCTCGGAGATGACTATATCTGACATGGTCGTGATCAATGGAGCAGCTTGGGTGAGTGGAAGAGTGAGGGACAGGACGGTCAGGCCCTGCATGAATCGCGTCAATATGAACATGTCCACAGCGTTGAGGAAACAAACTTCAGGTGTTTCACTGGGCGCCACATGCGCGGCAATTTCCGAGCTCAGCGGAATTTCTGCTTCAAGTCTCCAACGTTGCGCAGCTGCCAGCACACCGCTTCGCGCTACTCGGCAATAGCTCATGCGATCCACTGTCTTGAGGATCCAGTCTTGAATACGACGCATAACCCACTTTTATTTGGGTTGATTCTTGTACAGTGGCCAAGACCCATTCACTCGAGGACTGCACACTCGCCGTATGTTCTTGCACATTCAGAATGACGTACTGAGAGCAACATCTTACGGACGAACACATTATAGAAACTACGCAGGCTCTTCAAATCCAAATCATTAGCTTTCCGCTTGTCAACTCGCTACTCCATACACCCGCCGCCTCTGGCGAGTTGCGGTTCCCGTTGGCTGGCCTAGTCTTCTCCACGTCTTGTTACTTCCCAGGTAAGTAGATGCAACACCTTCCTCTACCATTCTTGCATCTACTGAGATAAGCAATGTCAGCTCGGCGTTCAAGCTCAGGATAGAGGATGGGCAGGAGCGAGCTACCGCAGCGATACGAGGACATCGAGAGCATTGGGTCTTTGACCCATCTCACGCATGGGATTACGAATTCTCAAATGATTCACTCACACGCAGATAGTCCGCCTCCCGTCGTCCAAGATCTGGTTCGAGCATCTATGCTTGCTCATGCGGCAGTGCACACATGCTCGCTCTGCCTTGACGATTGGCTCGTAGGGCCGCGGCACGCACGGCTTGTGAGTCATCCTACATTTCCTGCAATCGCGAGGAGTTAGCGTCCGCTTTAGAATGGTTCGGGGAGCGACCCGGCCAACTCGGCAGACGTCCATGGCCGATGCAGCGTGCGTCTTCCGTATAGCCTTACAGAGATCAAGGAAGATACTCACCGGCATCCCTCAAGGGTCCATTCTTCGCACCTGGCTTTGTCGTCGTGGCATTTCGTACATGCGGCAAAGAGGATGACTTGGCTGTCCCTCCCAGGCGCCTGCAGGGTTTCCGCAAGATCGACACCTAGTTCGTACTGACTCATCAGTACGGGGCCAGCATCATCGACATTATCATCGGTGGCATCCTCTGCAGCAGCATCAACAGCATCGTGGACAGCATCCTCTGCGGCGTCATCGGCAATGTCCTCAACATCGTTTTGGGTCGTCGGAGTGAGCGGAACAATGTTGAACAACGCGCCGTAATCGGTGTAGTCGGCGGATGATGCTCCAGGCGAGTCTCCAATTTCCACTGCATTCGAGTTGATGAATGCCAGTAATGTTTCGATGTCAAATTGTGCCTCTATGGAGGCTGGTTGACGTCGTTAGTTCATAGCGCGGGTCGTGAGCTGTCGTCGACACACACCTTGTTCCGTTTCGGTTATTGATGGACCATCGGTGGACCGGTTGTACCTTGCATGTTTGACTTGCGCGAAGTCGTCATCTTCCCACTTTGTCTCCGCCCGCCTCTTTCCAAGAACAGTTGCCGACAGAACTGTATCGGGATGCGTGCTAGCTTCCCACTGACCTGCCATCTCATTCAGTCCGAATGAGGGACCCAGAGACTCTGGGCCAGATTGGTCTGCGAATGGCTCAGCACTATCTCTTCGAGCGGAGTTCGCTACAGCGTACCTTCGAACGGATCGCCGCCTAGTTCGTATGGACTCGTCATGGTCAGGACCCAATCCTCGGCGGAGTGGTCTGGACTGTCCTGGTTCTCCAGCATCGTCGCAAGAGCGCTGGATGATGCATCGTTGTTCGTGAACGCTCCGGGTGAGTTGTCATTCGCATCAAAGTCCAGGGATGCTAAAACCGCGTCGAAGTCGCCCTGCGTATAGCACGGTGCGAGGTCTGACTAGCGTCATCAGCGTGTGGTGACGGTGGATAGCTTCCTTGACACGTACCGGGATCAATGTGGTACGTTTCCCCTGCCGATATAGCACCGCCGCCGTACGAGTCGTACCGCATACGCTTGACGTGCTCTGCGTCATCATCCGGCTCTTGCTCACTCTCCGCCCGCATCTTTCCTAGCGTAGTCTCCGATGGAGCCATATTGTTCACCGCATCATCTCCTTGTTGTCCTGCCGTCGTCGCCACATTCGACGTCGATGCAAGTCGGACCAGCTCTGGTGCGAAGCGAGGCTCTCTAGACGAGTCAGATTGGGCTGCGAATAACTCAGCACATTCTTTTCGAGCGGAATTGGCAACTGCATACCTTCCCATCCAGCCCCGAAGTCTAGCACAGCGTACCGCAGGTCAGCTTGGACGGGCTGTTGGTAGTGAATTTGCGGCCCTTGCGCTTGCTCGGGTGCGTCCTGCAAATCACATCGATCAGTGCATCTACAGACCAGGACGCGAGCAGAACTGACTATGCGTAGAGAGCCATTCAGCAACCACTGATGCTTGGCGTGTGGTGCATTTCTGTTCGTTTCATGGTCTGTACAGAGCATACTTTGTTAGTCCCGCAAACTCAAGTCAAGGGAGATTGACAAACTAATGTAAAACCTATCATGTACTGAGCAGTCGGGGTAGCCTTCAGTGCTTGTCCATCTCGCCACTCCAACTAGAAGGATGTCGGCAATATCTCCATTGCTGTGGATATGTCTGCCAGACGAGGACTGATCTGGTGCAAAAGAGCCATCGTTCATCAAGGAACGGGTATCGGGGGACGTGTATGTATTGGGCTGGTAGTCGCCATATACCCCTTCGCCGACTCGATAAAAATCGTCACGATAGACATCGGGTGCCGTGAAATCGTTGTTCGATTCATTCGAGGCACTGTCGTCATGTGGCTGTGGTGAACGATCAAAGTCTACTAGGCCTACCATGGTGAGTGGCATCGTGGGAGATTGGATACTGTGATCCCAGAAGTCGCGCGGGCCGAACAATGCTAGGTCAGGCGACGGCACGCGCGTAGTCAAGCCAACATGTAGGGATGGCTGGAACATCGCATTGGATGATGAGGCCGTGATTCGTGCAGGTGCGTGGTCAATGGTGCAGGGGATGGATGGAGGCGGGATGACTTCTTCGTCCGTCGGGGTAGTCGGCGACAGCTAGAAGCCATACACGATGTGAGCTGAGAGCTTGATTGATCAATAGTCTATGGACTCACCGCCTCTATGATCAAGGAGTCGCCCGTGTGCACGAACACTGAAGTCATCATGTTCGTTTCGGGGTGCGTATGGAACAGGTCGTGCTCCAAGATAGCTCTTTCCTCTGCGTCCAACACCGCCAAGAGCTCGTTGTGGCTGTTCGGATTATCGAACTGGAGCGTCATGTTTGGAGGGTGCTCCTCCAGAGAAGCCCAATCGAGCGATAGATTGAACATTGAAGTTGCAAGCAGCTCAAGTTGTCGACACAAGTTGTGGTAGGCGCTAGAAGAGGTTGGTGCGGGGAATAAAGTGAGCGCCCCCTCGGGAACAGGCCTCGCCCTGATATAGGGCTGTGGAATCCCGGAGAAACTCCTTCACGGGGGCTTATCAACGTGAAGGGGCCATATGGCACGGCTCGCATGATAGTCTGTGGCACATCGCAGCCACGCACTCCCATCAAGAACCCCACTTCGCAACTCGGCGAGAGCGGCGCACGGCCCACCATGGTGTGTATGCTGTATACGCTCTCAATTATCTGACATTATTTGGTACTCTTCACTCTTGCTTTCTATATTGCGCCAGGATCGGACTGGCTTTCGCTCGAGCCCGGAAGGCCTCCCCGGAGTGGCACGGACCAACTCGCCTAATAGGCAAAGGAACAGGTCATCGCCTCCATCCCCTTTCAATGTACAGTCGCTACAATATGCTGAACGTTGTTATATCATCGCTATGCGAGAACATTGTCCATATCACGCCTGGCACGCAGCCTGGTGTAAGTCAGAAGTCCGTAGCCACCATCCATCAGCATGTCGCATAGCTGGTGTTTTTTGTAATGTCCTATCACCAGCATTAGCTACCTTGTAGTACGCGTAATGATAGCTGTCCTCGACCTCAGTGGGGACTCCATAGTGCACATTGAGCGGAGGCTATCATGGGTGAGCAGAAGTCTGCAGCCACAGACACGACGCGTCGTAATCTCGTGACAGAATGTCGGCATCTCGGCGCAAGAATGCACACGGGCTGCAATCCTGCAATCTGTCGACAAGTCTTTAACCTCACCCGGCTCCTGGACATCATTCTCCAGCTTGAGGTAGACTTTGACGTCAAATTTATCATCATCCCACAGAAATGGTTGGTCCTAATGTCTGGACAGTTGTTATCTTTGTTTCACAATAGGACCGCAGCAGACATAGCAAAAGTAAACTAGTCAGGTATCAGGACTGCGTCAGCTGTGCAATTGCGATATCAAAAGCGTTAAGCACCGCTATGTGAGTGAGCGGATTGCGGTGACGTAATTCGAACTGTTCTCTGAGCTTCTCAACTAAACACTTCACTGGTGCGCTGAAGAAGCTAGGGAAGTTCCGCACGACAAGCCCCGGCCTGAATTCCGTCCTCTGCGCGA
This sequence comes from Obba rivulosa, assembly GCA_001687445.1. NCBI lineage: Eukaryota > Fungi > Basidiomycota > Agaricomycetes > Polyporales > Gelatoporiaceae > Obba > Obba rivulosa. The sequence goes on along the minus strand of KV722436.1, from coordinate 3,901 downwards.
GGATACTGTCTGGTGTCGCTGAGCCAAAGTACTGATTTAAGTCGTCGGTCAAACCGCTCATCCACATCTTCCACTGGTCATCCATGTTCTGACTACCCGCCTCCAGGAGTCGTCTAATCAGGCTGTAGATGAAAATCCAGAGAAGAGATTCAATGCCATGGTGCGTCTTGTGCTCAATCAACATGTTAGTGGCTTCGCGTTTAGATGCTTGCTCACTCTCACTGAGTGAAAGCAACAAGTCAGTGGCCATGAATTGCAGTGTTCCCTGCGTCACAAACAACTAAGGACGAACATCAATCAGACCAAAAAGAGGGGCTCACTGTCATGGGTGCACCGTATTTCGTGATCTCTACATCCCAACGGGAATACTCGACCTTGGTGTCCTTCAGCACTTCACTAGTAGGGGTGCGTACAGGGTTTAATGTCCTGGTTTCAACCCTGGGGCCCATACAAAGGGCAGATTCAAGATCCATCAGGAATCCTTCGGCGCTTTCTGCAGGATTCTCGTCTGAGGAAAGCATGATATTGCCGACACTAATATCCCGATGAAGAATCGATTGATCGCAAAGGAATTTGTGCCCTGTTCCCAGCATATGAGCAAAATAGACAGTGACACGAACTGAAACTGACCACGTAATGCCGCACGCATGCCTCTGATCAACTCGAGCTCAGAACGAGCCTTATACAGTGGACGCCCAACAGGATATATGAACACGCGATGCAAGACTGCATGATCCGCAGAGTTCGCACCTCCCGAGCCACGTAGAGCTGCTGCACCAATGGCGACATCACTCCCGGGATGCATTACGTCGGCTTCTAGGTCAGAATGCGCGACGCCGTGATGTTCACCCTGGATCAATTTGTATATGTCCGCCTCATGCGAACGTGCCCCGCTATGCCACGCATTCTTCATAGCCCGAAGTTCAGACGTCCGCTTGTTGCGAACTCGCCAAACGAGAGTACCGCGACCGAACAGAGAGAGGGAGACCCGGATCGGACTGCCAACCATGACCCAGCGCTCGCCATCGAGATGACCAGTCGTACCGCCCAGTGAGATTTCGTACACAGGGTCGTCTGGCGCATAGTCGCTACAAGTGGACAGACGAATCGTCTGTAGCTTGGTGAACCATTCATCGCGCAGGCCGGCGGTCGACTGTGTCACGGTGGTATTCTGACCCAGCTGGTGCGATGTCATATTGGTTATGATACAGCGGACTACACGTATGAAGGTGTCCAAATTGCTCCATATATTGTAGTTGGGCGAAAAGCGCACACCAACATGGTTATAGATGCCGACGCAAAACACGTTCCCGTAGATGAACAAGCCTATAGAGAAGAGCTGGAAAGGCTGACCAGTCATGTGGAGATGGACGTAGTCGGTGGTCTGCAAGACTACTTGCTTTGGGTCGGCCATAGCGTTAATGGGTCTAGGGCAATCAGCTGTCTTCACTTTGACTCCGCACCAGCTGAGTCTATCTCGCCATCGATTCCCTGGGGCATTGATGAGTTTCCCGAGGACCGCTGAAAAGTCGGGCTTGTTCATTTGATGATCAAAAGAGTCAGATGGCTCGATGATCAATGATATGTTGTTTGGCTGGCTGAAGCGGATTCGTGCTTGATTCCTACACTGATCTTCCGGAAGCTTAATGAACGCGAAGATGCTGCTCTGTCAATGCGGATATGAGAACTGTGTCTAGAAATCGGGACCAGGACATACAAGGTGAGAGTACATGTCGAGTTCAGTCTTCCGAGCCGAGTCCACGATGGTTTGCAGCCGCGCTCTTGCTGTTTTGAGTTCGGGATTCTTCTCAAATAAGTCCATGGCCGTCCTGACGAAGCCGTTTTCAACGGCATCAATGCCTAGATAGACGAAGACCGAAGGATTATCCCATTTTAAATTTCCCTTCAATTCGGCCTTGAGGATAGTATGACTCGATTGTGTGTGCGCAGCGCATCCCGAGTCTAGCCCTACAGATACTCTGACATCCATAACGGAGCAATTCTGAGAGATTCTGAGAGATAAGAGGCTTCCTCGGAAACACGACTGTATCTGATGTTGTCGTGATCAGTGGAATGGCTTGGGCGAGGAGGGACGAGGGGCACCTTATGATGGACCAGAGCGCCTTCTTCCACAGCTCTGGGCTTCCAGGAGTTTTGAGCATTCAAGAGTCTACAGAAATGAGAGTAGAGACACTGAACGTCGTTTATCGATTGCCGGTTGATGTCGGGCCGTGGCTTGAGCCACGCGGTGATGTGAGTGTATACGGCCGCTATGTAGCGGACGCATGCGCCAACCGCCGCAGGTCTATTCAGTTGCGTGGCAAGTTACTGACGCGCCCCTGCTATTTACCCCACGAGCCTGTACGACGTGGTTGTGTGATGTATATACATGCATGCTAGAGCGGATGGTGACTGACAGAATACTGGTTCACAGCGGGGTCTCCTGACTGGTCAGTTCATGTAAGGTTGAACAAGCAATCGCCGAGCGTGAAATCGACACATAGGACTCCCGATTTTGAGTGCAATACGAGATACCGCAAAGCTGTCAACGCCCAAGAATAGTACTATTTACATAGAAGAATCCATACAGTTCCATCATGTGTAATGCCAACAGTAAGATTTCGAGACGCGCAACAAAAATGAAAGATCTGGCCAGCAGCTCATGTCATACGTACTGCGCAATGATTTAAAGCGCAATCTTTCGCCGGATGAATCCACGACAAACCTTCACAAATCGGTGCCCTTCCACCACCTCGGTTCTATATGGTCCTTCTTCATCAGAACCGCCTTGAGCCTGTCGATCTTCTCCTGTGTAGGCATGTAGCGAGGCGTGTGAATAGTGCGCTCATATGGGTCCGTACATGCCAGAGCGAGGCACCACCATGATTTGCCGCTTGGTGCGACCACCCGCCGGAGCCTGCACTCGTGTGCCACCCTTGCGCGTTTAATGAGGTCCCACGCCGACTCGCTGATCGTGTAGTAGCGATCCTCCATAGTCGTGTCTTTCCCGAGACGCATTGCGACGCCTCGTTTAAGTAGCCAGTCCTCGTCAACCAGAAATCCAAAATGGTGGACCATGCTGGAGAGCACGAGAACGAGAATTGTCAAAACACTAGTACAATGAACCAATGGTGGACGTACTTCAAGTTTAAATATTTCCAAGGCAACAATCAGATACTATCGCGATGATAGTAGTGAGCGCAAAGGGGGAGTTGGACCTGCTGGGCAGAGCGGATGAGCCTTATATAAGCCCATGGACGAGCCATAGCTGCCACGGTCATGTGAGTAAGTCGAGAATGACAAGCGCGCGGCGGGTTCAAACGCGGCCGCTTACACTGATATTGCACCGGCACGCGGAGTAGTGTGGCCAGAAGACAATGACCGAAACGTCCATTACGACATAGGAATCTCAGCAACCATCGAAAACCTTTTGTTCATGCGCAGCCACCATGATCCAGTGACCAATGGATCAACATACAGAGTGGCCATACAATTCGACTTAAGAACGGCAGCGGAATTTACTGTGAGCAATATCTCCCGAGTCTTCTACATGCCGTAGAACTTCAGATTGTTGGATACATCCTATACGAGTAAATGGTGTGGGAGGATGTATCCGAGCATCCCGCGCGAGGCAAACGACGCGACAGATACATCCTTTCGTTCCTTCCCATTTAGGGAGATCCCAACCAGATGTATCCAACAAGGCGTGTAGATACGTCAGGGCAAAATACTTTAAATTGAAACAACGAAGGGAATCGAACCGACGACCTCACGTAGTACAAAGTATTCAACAGCTGCTACTACTACACCAGGATTTCTTGTCCAGCTTCCTCAGCTTAATAGCTATGTTCACGTCCTCCTTCGGCCTATGTCCGAGGATCATTATGTCTCCCCAGTTCAT